>OY856410.1:1393838862-1393993862 GCA_963693085.1 Alisma plantago-aquatica
ACGTACCGACCGACCCTCCGGTTTGAGATTTAGAAATCCGTTGGATCAACCGAAGGACCCGACGATCCAGAGATAGAAGAGAACGGGGGACGACGGCTACGACGCCTGGCCCGGGAGACGGTTGCTCCGTCCGCTTTGGGCCGACTGCACGGCGGCCGGGGAAGGCTGGCGACGTGCTCTGTTCAGTAGGAATTACTGTTCACTCCGATGTACTGTTCACGCCGGAGTTACTGTTCACACTGGCGGGTGGCGGCGCTGGGTTATGACGGCTGGGTAGGGTTAGGTTAGTACCATGTGAAAGGTGGTGCCGCAATGCAACGTGCAATGCAATGTTGAGAGAGGCCATAGGCCTTCTCTCTTTTTATTAATACGAGAAACTGGATAATTTGCATAGAGGTCCAACAGGATATAAAAATTACAAAATAGAATAAATATGAAATATATTAACAGTAACGTTAAATTTTCATATGAAGTCTCCTTGAGACCACAAATGCCAACCAATGAGTCACAATGGCTTACTTTACCTTGGGAACATTGTAATCAAGACTATTGGTTTAGATGTTAATCAATCTAAATAATTTTGTTTAGATGTTTTTTGCTACACACACTGAACCAAGCCATGTTGCCTATGTCTCTTCCTAAATAACCAAGACTAGTCTAATGACACGATGACTTGAATAAGTATTTTGGAAAATTAGACGGAGGCAAATAAGTTGATATTATTAGACAAAATCCCACTCCTATACATAGGAGAGGAGAACACTTATTAGTAGACACAAACCCTAATGAGCCAAGTATACTTGGGCCTATATACATAATAAACTAATTACTGTAACACTCCTCAAGCTGGAGCATGAGTGAAACACATGTCCAACTTGCTAATAAATGAAAAAGATAATAATAAGCCCATACATAACTTGACCGCCCTCAAAATTTTGTAATACAATAATGAAAACACTGAAACACTCTTCCTGAAGAAGATATCACATAGAAGCAAACAAGTTTTCTCCCTAGATGAAGATAAGATTAATGTAGAAGCAATAATAGCAGGATGAACTCCTCCTGAAATTGATAATCTCTCCGCCTAGAGCCTCGTCTTCCTTCTCGGTTACTCATCTATTCTTCGACATAGAGGCCTTCAAAATCCCAATGCAAGTCTAACCCCCTTATGTCTTTTCCCTCCAAAATCATCGCTGCCTCAACGGACTCCATCTTTCTAATTTAGTTTGGCTTTCCCCTTTGCAGCGAAGGCAACTTGAAACCGATGGACGCGGAGCAGCTGAGGGAGTGTGCCCACAGAATGGTGGACTTCGTCACCGATTACTACAAGAGCATCGAGAACTACCCCGTCCTTAGCCAAGTCAAGGTCATGGTCTTAAATGCTCGTCCTGCTTCATTGTCTCTATCGCATTAGACCGCCATTTAGGACTTTCATTGGGTAGAAACGATAACGGTCTTACATTTCAAGCAGGTGGTTCTTTCCTGTAGGTAGTGTTTTGATACACTTCTGTTGCAAATTTTGTTTTGATTAATTAGGATGCATGCCGCAAACTCAAAATTGCAGCGCAAGAAATATAATCATGTATGAAACAGTAAGCAAAGAGGCTTTTGGATGGAAGCACAGTCTTTAAGCTGCTTCTATGCACGAGTTTGCCCAACACAGAATTCCTGCGCAAAGAAAAGAACACTGCGAACCCAAATATTGGTCATAGTGGCGGCTCCCCCAATCTCAACTATGTACAATGATCCTTCTTTTCCATTCAACTCTGCTTTGGGCATATTCTCATTTAGATATAATAAATTAAATCTCTCTTAGTGAGCTCCACACTAGTTTGTTTGTGAGGATTCACATCATAAGATTAGTACTAAAAATCCACAAAATCTAGCAATTAATCCTAGATCATGTCCATGCCCATGGGTGTCGACGTCGAAACACGGTAAACTTCCATGTCTCACCTTGTTGCCCACTTGCTGACCCATGTTGACTTGCCTAGTTGTCAATCAACCTAGTAAAAAAAAACTCCCAAGTTATCAAGGACCTATCAAGGTTGTCAGTGGACGACTACAAGTATGGTTGCAAGCGTGGTTAAACTTTTACAAAGTGGAAGTTTGACCTAAATCTGGCTACACAAGTTTCTCTCCAGTTTCTGGAAAATGGAATTTCAACTGAAGTGCAGTGCTAAAGCATTTTAGGAAATCTAAACAAAATTTTGGTCGAAATACTAAGATATCGATTATGGAACAAAGTAGATTTGATATAGGATCCGCAAGGAAGAGGTCTTTTTTGGGGTGTGTTTGTATGTGCATGTGGAATATCATATATGGTGGTAGAACTACTCCATATTAAGGCTGAAAGGCTTCACTATCAAGTGTCTATAAGTCTCCTTCTCGAGACTAGATAAGTTTCCTATTTGAGTCAATGCATGCTGTGAAATACAATGAGATTTGGAGAGCTTAGGGTTGCACAATGTGTGCACCCTCATATATATAATACTGAAAGAATTACAGAGAGGTCCATATATAAAAGAGAAATAACAAAACAAATAACAGGCTATGTAAAATAGGAAATATATAATGTAACACTCCCCCTCAAGTTGGAGCATAGATGTCAATCATGCCCAACTTGTCCATCAGTGTGCAGAACTGTTTCTTCGCCAACAACTTGGTGAAGATATCAACAACTTGATCTTCTGATCTCGTGAATGGAGTGCATATCTTGCCAGAAAGAATAGATTCTCTGATGAAGTGGCAGTCAACTTCAATGTGTTTGGTGCGCTCATGATAGACATGATTATTTGCAATGAAGATGGCAGATCTGTTATCACAGTGCATAGGAATGGCCGAAGAAGACTCAATCCCAAACTCTTTCAGGAGAGAACGTATCCACAGTAACTCACAGGCAGTATGGGCCATGGCCCTGTACTCAACTTCAACACTAGATCTGGCAACGAAATTCTGTTTCTTGCTCCTCCAAGTAACAAGATTGCCTCCTACAAAAGTACAGTAACCGAGGGTAGATTTTCTATCAACTTTGCTGCCTGCATAATCAGAATTAGAATACCCTTCAAGAACACAGTGCCCATTCTTTTTATAATGAAGTCCCTTGCCAGGCGACTTTTTTAAGTATCTCAGGACTTGACATACAACATCCCAATGACACTGTTTGGGTTTGTCAAGGTACCTGCTAAGAAGACCCACTGCAGTAGCAATATCAGGACGAGTAACAGTTAAATAAATCAATTTACCAATCAACCTCCTGAATTTTTTATGATCAGCAAACACAGAAGAGGAATCATCATCCCAATTCACATTGGGATCAAGAGGAGTATCCGCAGGTCTTGCTCCAAGCATACCAGTCTCTTGCAGAATATCAAGAACATACTTTCTCTGAGAAAGCACCAGGGCATTAGAGGTTCTAGAGACCTCTATGCCAAGAAAATACCGAAGTCTGCCCAAATCTTTTGTAGCAAAGTGCTTGCCCAGATGATCTTTGGTAGCCTGAATACCAAGAGAATCGCTGCCAGAAATAATAATGTCATCAACATATACAATCAGAACAGTAATACCTGCTGGAGTCTTTTTTTTGAACACAGAGTGGTCAACCTGTGACCTCAGAAAACCAAAATCAATCATGATCCTGCTCAACTTATCAAACCAGGCACGAGGACTCTGCTTGAGCCCATAGATAGACTTCTTAAGCCTGCATCCTTTGTGAGACTCCCCCTGAGCAACAAACCCAGGAGGTTGCTCCATATACACTTCTTCCTGCAAGTCACCATACAGAAAAACATTTTTCACATCAAGCTGCAGAAGAGGCCAGTTCAGATTCACAACAACAGATAGGAGAATCCTGACAGAGTTAAGGCGAGCAACAGGAGAAAAAGTCTCAAAGTAATCAATGCCATATGTCTGAATATAGCCCTTTGCAACTAACCGTGCTTTCAACCTCTCAATCGTACCATCAGGTTGATATTTTACGGCATATACCCACCTGCAACCCACATGCTTACACTGAGGAGGTGGATCCACCAGATCCCAAGTGTCTCTGTCAGTAAGAGCAATCATTTCTTCTTTCATAGCAGATGTCCAAGAAGTACTTTTCAATGCCTCCTGAACATTCTTAGGTACAGCCACAACAGATAAAGCATATATAAAATTGCTAGAATGAGTATTCAGATGAGCAGTAGATACAAACTGAGCAATGCTATGAGAAGTGCAGGAACGAGTACCCTTTCTGAGTGCAATAGGTATGTCAAGGTCAGAGTGTACCTCAGGTGCAGCAGAACCTTCTGGAGGAGAAGATTGGTTGCCTTGGGGGGGGGGGTACTTACGTAGAAGGTGCTCTATTCCTGCGCTGATAAACAATAAGAGGAGGATCTTGAGTTTCAGTAGTCACAGTGTCAGTACTGTTAGGCACACAGTCAGAAATAACAGACAAAGGAGAGGCAAGAATGTCTGTCTGCAAACTATCTCCTGCTGAAGAATAATACGGTGTATCTTAAAAAAAGACAACATCACTACTAGTAAACCATTTCTTTGTACTGGGATTATAACACTTGTAATCCTTCTGAGTTCTAGAATAGCCCAGAAAAATGCATTTAGCAGCTCGAGGAGACAATTTATCAGAAGCAGGTCCAAGTAATCTGACAAAGCAGGTACACCCAAAAATTCTAGGAGGCACAGCAAACAAAGAAGTCTCAGGTTGCAGAACCTGTATAGGAATCTTAGTTCCAATAACAGACGATGGCATCCTATTAATTAGAAAACACGCAGTCAAAATAGCCTCAGGCCAATAGGAGCGGGGCACATGAGAATGCATCATGATAGTCCTGGTAACTTCTAATAAGTGTCTATTTTTCCGCTCAGCGACACCATTTTGTTGTGGGGTATAGGCACATGAAGTCTGGTGGAGCGTACCAACAGATTTATAGAAAACCGCCACTTCTTGCTTAACAAACTCTAAAACATTATCGGTGCGGAAAACTTTAACAAGAAAACCAAACTGCGTTTTTATTTCAGCAAAAAAGTATTTGATAGTAGACAACACTTCAGACCTACTTTTTAATAGAAACAACCAAGTAGTCCTAGAAAAGTCATCAATAAATAGAATGAAATATTTGTAACCAGACAAACTCGGTACATGGCATGGACCCCATACATCAGAGTGAACTAAATCAAAAATGTTTTTACTGCTCACAGTACTACGTCTAGGATACACAGTACGAGTCTGTTTTCCCAGCTGACAAGATTCACACTGAAAATTACGACTGCCAATATCAGAAACTAAATGACGTAACTTCTCTGACGATGGATGTCCTAGCCTGTAGTGCCACTAGAGTGCAGAAACAGAAGCCGATAAAGCAGATACCACAACAGCTTTCTCTGATCGCGGTAACTGGTCCAAGTAATAGAGTCCATCAACACCTTCATACCCCCCCACCAATCTTCGTCCTCGTGCGAAGGTCCTGAAAAACACATGAACCAGGAACAAAAGTCAGGCTACAGTTCAACCTTCGTAAAATTTTGCTGACTGATAATAAGTTCAGAGGAAATCTAGGCACATATAAGGTAGACTTGAGCCAAAACTGAGAAACAATATCACCGACTCCAAAGACCGAAGACTTTGAGCCATCAGCAAGCATAATAGAAGAGTTACAGACATGTTTAGATAGAGTTTTAAACAGAGATCTATTGCCAGATATATGTGTAGAGGCACCAGAATCTATCACCCATTTGGTATTACCAGAAGTAGAAGGTGAGGAGGAACTCAGGAATGCAGTATCATAACCAGAGTATGCAGCATGTGCTCCACTAGTAGAAGCAGCAGTCGAAGAGCCAGCACGCTCAAGAAGGAGGCGTTCCACCTCAGCACGAATGTAGTCTGCGGTCGCTCCCGCAGTCGCTGGCTCAGGCGTCAGAGTAACAACCTCAGAAGCAGTAGACGATGAATCTGCAGCAGCATTGACCCAAGCCGGTTTACCATACTTTTACCAGCACTTTTCTTCAATATGGTTAGACCGGCCACAGAAGGTACACACGCGCTGTCCTTGCTAAGGACGCGCAACAGTAGGAGGTGAGGCAGCAGGAGGGGCTCCTCATCCAGCACCAGGTCCACGTCCCCGTCCTGCACCCAGGGGAGGACGACCATCAGTGGAACGACCACGGCCACGACCATAGCCACGCCCGGCCCAAGCAGCCAGGGCAGTAGAATCTCCAGTCTCAAGAGACGGTGTCGATGAAGAAAGACGCTGGAGACGCTGGTAGGCACTCTGCAAAGTAGGGAACGGATCACTCGCCAAGATCTGATCCACAACGCCAGCATAGGATTCTGGCAAGCCACTCAGAAACTGTATCAGCTGTAGTTCCGCCCGCTGTTTATGCATAGTCGCCAGATCAGTGGACAGCGGGTGGTAAGTCTCCAACTCACCCCACAGGCCGGTGAAGGTGGAGAAGTAGTCGGAGATGTTAGATCCCGTGAATTGGAGTCGCCCCAGTTGCTTGGTTATGTCGAAGACCTTCTTGGGATTCTGACTGTGAGAGTAGGTACTGGAGAGCTGATCCCACATCTGCTTTTCCGTAGGAAGCCTAAGTAAAGTAACACTGATCTTCTCAACGGCACTATTGAGAATCCATGTCATCACAGTCGAGTCTTCACGAACCCAATCATCAAAAGTTTTGACGTCTTTTTCATCCGCGTTCGCTGCAGGCTGAGGCGGACCAGTGCGTATCAGATGAGAGTACTTCCTTTGTGATTTGGCATATATCACAAAGGATCACACCCAAAGATGGTAATTGCGCCCGTCAAGTTTAACAGTGGTAACTTGACGGCGCGAGTCTCACCAGAAGTCATCTCCAAAAGACGCCATGAGAACAGGCAGGAAGGCAGACACAGGCAGCAGTAGTCAGCAGTCAGAGGCAGAAGTCCAACACATGGACTAGTAGTAGAAGGTAGAAGATCCACGCATGGATCTTAAAAAAAAACCCACGTAGGGGCAGCAGATGAAGAGAAAAAACCTACGCCAACATGGAGGATCAATCACTCCACCATGAGGCGCAGGCAGACAGAGAGGATGAAGCCCGTTACACCGTCAACGTGCCAGAACTGTAAAGTTACCGAGGTTGTTTGGAGATTTCAGAAAGAGAAACGGAGCTAGACGGAGGGTCCTGTGGTGGATTAGGTTACAAGGATGGAGGTTATTAGGGGAGTAGAGGTGGATGGAGGGCTGCGGAGGGGTGGACGACGATCGACAGCGGCGGCGGTACTGTAGCAGCGGCGACGGTACTGTAGCAGTACTGTAGTGGCGAAAAAAGGAGATTTCGGAGTGTGGTGGCGGCTAGGGTTGGTGGAGATAGGGATTAGGTTTAAGGTGAATCATCCCGCTCTAATACCATGTGAAATACAATGAGATTTGGAGAGCTTAGGGTTGCACAATGTGTGCACCCTCATATATATAATACTGAAAGAATTACAGAGAGGTCCATATATAAAAGAGAAATAACAAAACAAATAACATGCTATGTAAAACATGAAATATATAATGTAACACATGCAATTTTTGGGAATACAATTTCAACAACCAAGAAGTCAAAATATATTTATGTTTGGTAACTGTGAAATGTGGTGCCACAATGCAACGTGCAATGCAACGTTGAGAGAGGCCATATGCCTTCTCCCTTTCTATTAATAAGAGAAACTGGATAATTTACATAGAGGTCCAGCAGGATATAAAAATTACAAAATAGAATAAATATGAAATATATTAACACCCCCCCTCAAGCTGGAGTGTACACATCGTGTAGACCCAGCTTGTTGCAAAAACTCTGGAAACCTGCTGGACTCAATGGCTTCGTAAGAACATCTGCAAGTTGATCTTCAGACTTGACATGTGGAGTCACAATAGTTCCATTCTTGATTTGGTCTCTGATAAAGTGGCAGTCAACTTCAATGTGCTTAGTATGTTCATGGAAGACTGGATTCTTAGCAATGTATATGGCCGCTTGATTGTCACATCTGAGTTCTATAGGAGACAAAACAAGAATCTTTAATTCAGAAAGTACAGATTGAATCCACTGCAACTCACAACATGCATGTGCCATTGCTCTATACTCAGCTTCCGTGCTAGATCTTGCCACAACATTTTGCTTTTTGCTTTTCCAGGTAATAAGATGATTCCCCAAAAATGTGCAATATCCAGACATAGACCTCCTATCATTCAGATTACCAGTCCAATCTGCATCTGCATAACCAGTAAGAGACAGTGTGGATATAGGAGTTTTCGGCCTATAATAGGTGATTCCCTTACCAGGTGCACCTTTTAGATATCTCAGAATACGACAGACAGATGTCCAATGAGACTGTTTTGGAGAGCTCATATGCTGACTCACCACTCCTACAGCAAAAGAAATGTCAGGACGTGTGACTGTCAAATATATCAATTTTCCCACAATTTTCCTATAATATCCTGGATCTGGATATTCACTATCATCAGTCATCTCCTTCACATGATAGTCCATAGGAGTAGACACAGGCTTGGACTCACTCATACCAGTTTCCTGTAGTAAATCCAACACATATTTTCTCTGAGACAAATTGGTACCTGCATGAGATCTAAGTACTTCAATGCCCAGAAAATATCTCAGTTTTCCCAGATCCTTTGTGTGAAAGTGCCCCTGCAAGCCCGCTTTCACACGAGATATGCCTGTGGAATCACTACTAGTGATAACAATATCATCAACATACACAACAACAATAATAGATCCACCAGAAGAAGTAGAATAAAATAAAGAGTGATCAGTAAGAGAACGAGAAAAACCCATCTTTAGCACAACATCACTGAACTTGTCAAACCAAGCTCTAGGAGATTGTTTCAATCCATAGATGGCTTTCTTCAACCTACACACCTTCTGACACTCCCCCTGAGCAACAAAACCAGGTGGTTGCTCCATGTATACCTCCTCTTGTAGATCACTATGAAGGAAGGCATTCTTTACATCGAGCTGAAATAGAGGCCAGTCAAATGTAGTAGCCAGAGAAATAAGGATACACACATAATTCAGACGAGTCACTGGTGAGAAGGTCTCAAAGAAATCAACCCCATATGTCTAAGTGTACCCCTTTGCAACCAATCTAGCTTTCAATCTCTCCACAAAACCATCTGGATTATGTTTTATTGTAAATACCCATCTGCATCGCACAACATTTTTATCTGGAGGTAAGTCAACAAGTTCCCAGGTGTTGTTCTGTAACAGAGCAGGCATCTCAACATGTATAGCCTGTTTCCAGCCAATATCCTTCATAGCATCAAGATGATTTCTTGGAATGAACACAAAATCAATCCCAAGAGCAAAAGAACGAGCCTGCTGAGATAACTTGGACAAACAACATAAATTTCTAATAGGATGCCGAATAGTACAGGAATGGGTACCTTTGCAAACAACAATGGGAACATCAAGGTCAGATGGTTCTTCAGGAATCTCTTGAGTAGAGGAAGATGAGGAGGGCTCAGAGACTGGAGTCGCTACCTCCTCTGGATCTTGTCTGCCTCGTCTGCTATAAACATGTGAATATTGCTGAATTTGTGGACCATCTGCTAGCTGCTCTTCCTGAATGATAGTATAGTCAGGAATGATAGGTGGCACTCTCTCACTCTTATGTGGCGGTGACACTCTCTCACTAGTATCTGATGGTGGCACTCTCTCAAACAATTGCTCCCGCTTACTGGGAACACTAGAGAAATATGGAGTGGATTCATGAAAAGTCACATATTTAGACACAAACATACGGCGAAGACTTGGACAATAACACTTGTACCCTTTGCTAGTGTTGGAGTACCCAAGAAAGAGAGTCCTAATTGACCTAGGAGATAACTTATCAGCCTTATGATCAAAATTGTGGACAAACGTACAACCAAACACTCTAAGAGGAACAAGGAAGGGTTGATCCTTGGGACGTAAGACAGAAAAAGGAGTACGTCCTTGAAGCACAGAAGAAGGTTGCCTGTTGATAAGAAAATATAGAAATACTGTGTTATTTTCTGTTTTCTACTGTGTTATTTTCCTTTGTATTAGTCCCATATTGCCTGCTTGTATGTATGTCTTACTCTCTGTAGCTATATAAGAGAGTACCTTGTAAACCTTTTTACTCACTGAATAAACAACACTTTTCCATTTTATAAGGTATCAAGAGCAGGTTATTTTTTTCCACCCATCAGCCCACCCATGACGTAAGCCCGCCCCCCCCGCCGCCGCCGCCAACCCCCCCCCCCCAGCGCCGCCCCCCACCCCCTGCCTCCCGCCGCCTCCCTCCTCCGCCCACCCTCCTGCCTCCCGCCTCCGCCCACCCTCCCTTCCCGGCAAACACCTCCCGTAGCCACCTCCTCTCCTCCACAAACTACCGCCTCAAAGCCCTCTCTCTTCTTCGGGTTCCTTCACTTCCGACCGGCGGTCACTGGTTTTTACCTCTCCTTTCGCTCTACGTTCGGGTGCTCGTCGGATCTACATTCGAACACCCACTGGCTGGTTAAGTTGAGAGTCTCTCCGTCTCTTCGTTCTTTCTGCCTGCGCCTCATGGTGGAACGTTGAGCTTCCCTCATGACGGCGTAGGTTTCTCTATGCATTCTCTGCCCAGTACGGGTCTTCTGATCTGACACGTCAGATCTCTGCTGCTGCTATCTGCCCTTTTGTGGGTTTCTGCTCTAATCTGCTTCTGCGCCGCCTGCCTCTGTCATGGCGTTTCCTGAGCCTCCCCGGTCTCTGTGCGTTACCACAGTGAAGCTCGACGGTGGCTCCAACTACCATCTCTGGTCGGCGTCCTTTGTGCTATATGTCAAAGCACAAGGCCGATATCATAATCTTACAGCTGAACCTCCTGCTGCTCCTACGGCTGATTCGGATGACAAAGTCAGACAGAGTTATGCGCAATGGTCCAAGGATGATTCTGGCGTCATGTCTTGGATCCTCAACAGTACCGAGCCTCGTATTAGCCAATCTCTTCTCTGCCTTCATGATGCGAAGGCTATGTGGGATCAACTATCCCATGTTTATTCACATCAGGAGAATCCAAAGCGTGTTTTTGAAATCTTCAAAACCTTGGCGAAAAAGGAGTTCTCCGCTGACACTTCTATTGATGACTTCTACAACCAACGCTCGGCACTGTGGAATGAGTTTGAACTCTACCACCCTTTGACGGCAGACATCAAAGTTGCTCAGAAACAACGCAATGAACTGCAACTGGTGCAGTTCTTGGCTGCACTTCCTGCCTCCTTCTCTGGTGTGGTTGACCAGATCCTCTCCAGCGACTCGCTACCGACTCTTCGGGATGTTCTAAAAAGAGTCCAACGTCTGCCATCCATGACTCCCACTTCTGTTGTTGAGCATCCTGCGCTTATTGCTCGCTCTACTGATTCTGGCCGTGGCCGTGGTCGCGGTCGTGGCCGTGGTGGTCGTCCTCCTCCCTCCGGAGGCCGTGGCTCTTCTGGACGTGGTGCTCCTCCCGGCCCTCGTTACTGCAACTGGTGTGGCCGGGACAATCATAATGAAGATCGCTGTTGGATTAAACATGGCAAGCCGACTTGGGCTAACTAGGCTGCCACAGATGCTGCTGCTGTCCCACCTACTGCTCCAGCAAACACCGACTGGTTACGTTCAGAGTTCGACAAGATGTTCCAGGAACGTCTTGCGCAGATGCCATCCTTGTCTACTTCCGGACCCTCTGCCATGCTAGCCTCTCCATCATCTGGTAACAAACAGTGGTGCATTGATTCAGGTGCTTCCACTCATATGGCTGGTGATCTTCACTTGTTTTCAAGTCTCAATAAAACTATTCCTATAACTTCTGTTACTGTTGCGAATGGTTCCAAAACTGCTGTCCATGACACTGGCACGGTCCCGCTATCACCAAAATTGCACTTGAAATATGTTTTATATATCCCAAAATTTCCTGTTAATTTATTGTCCGTCAGTAAGATGATTAAACAACTCCAGTGCTCTATTAAATTTGATCCGTCTGGCTGTGTTTTGAAGGATCTCCGCACGAAGACGAGGATTGGTTCGGGCCGTGAAGGACCAGACGGGCTATATTACTTGGATGGACCCCCTTCTGCTGCGGCTCTGCTTTCTACTTCAGTGACAGGATTACAGTGGCACTTTCGCCTGGGTCATCCATCTGCTGCCAAACTAAAACATTTATTTCCTACTTTATCTGAGAAAACTTTTTCCTGTGAAACTTGTGTTTTGGGCAAACAAACTCGATCTGTTTTTCCAGCTAAGAACATTATTGCCTCTAAAGAAATCTTTGATTTGGTTCATGCTGATATTTGGGGACCATGCTCTGTATCAAGTTTGTCCGGTGTGAAATATTTTATGACCTTTATTGATGATTATTCTCGCACCACATGGTTGTTTTTGCTTAAAGGTCGGGATACTGTGTTAGATACTATTCACACCTTCTTTGCTGAAATTCAAACACAATTTAATCGCCCCATTAAAATTTTTCGTACTGACAATGCTCTGGAATTCATGCAACACTCTGTTACATCTTTTTGTGCTGACCGTGGCCCTTACACTCCTCAACAAAATGGCGTTGCTGAACGAAAAAACCACCATCTTCTAGAGGTTGCTCGCACCCTTCTCCTACACTATAAAGTACCCCAACATTTCTGGCCTGAAGCTGTCTCTACAACATGCTATCTAATCAATCGCATGCCTTCTTCTGTTCTGAAAAATCAGGTCCCATATACTATGTTGTTTCCTGATAAACCCTTATTCTCTCTGCCTCCTCGCATTTTTGGGAGTACTTGTTTTGTAAAAAACTTTCATCCTGGCCTCACTAAGCTTGATGCTCGCTCGGTCAAATGTGTGTTTTTGGGATACTCCCGTACTCAGAAAGGTTACCGCTGTTTTGATCCTGTAAAAAAACAGTGGTTGGTTAGTGCGGATGTGACCTTTTTTGACCATATGCCTTATTTTTCTACTTCTGGTGAAAAATTGTCGGATGACATTATGGCTCCCACACCATTACCGTTAGTTATTGAAGAACATCCTGCTCATGATGTGCCTCAAGAACGCCCTTTGCAAGTCTATCGGCGCAGGTCAAAGAACACTACTTCTTTTGAAGCCCCGGCCAAACCAACTCCTGCGTCTGCGGTTGATCCACCTTCCACTGAGGTATTTTCTGACCTGGATATTCCTATCAGTCTACGGAAAGGCGCTCGCTCCTGTACTCAGCATCCTATCAGTAATTTCTGTTCGTCTGACAATCTCTGTGGTAGCTTTGCTTGTTTTACTACTGCTTTGTCTGCTGTAACAATTCCTAAATCAGCCACAGAGGCACTCTGTCATCCTGCCTGGAAACATGCTATGGAGCAAGAAATGCATGCACTTTGTGATCAACAGACTTGGGATCTGGTTGATCGTCCTTCCTCATGCCAAACTGTTGGATGCCGCTGGATTTTTACTATTAAATATCAACCGGACGGTACCATTGAACGCCTGAAGGCCAGATTAGTTGCAAAAGGATATACTCAAACATATGGGGTTGATTATTTTGAAACATTTTCTCCAGTTGCCCGCTTAAATTATGTTCGAATTCTGATATCTGTTGCTGTGAATAAAGACTGGCCTTTGTATCAACTTGATGTCAAGAATGCTTTTCTCTATGGGGATCTGCAGGAGGAGGTCTACATGGAGCAACCTCTGGGTTTTGTTGCTCAAGGGGAGTCTGCTTCTAAAATATGCAAACTCAGAAAGGCAATCTATGGTCTGAAACAAAGTCCACGGGCATGGTTTGACAAGCTTAGTCAGATCTTGATTACCTTTGGGTTTCGGCGTTCTCAATCTGATCATTCTGTTTTTATTCGTAAAACTGCAGCAGGACTTGTCATACTTATTGTATATGTTGATGATATTGTCTTATCTGACAGTGACAGTGCAGGGATACATGCAACCAAACAATATTTAGCACAACACTTCATCACCAAGGACCTAGGAAAACTACGGTATTTTCTAGGTATTGAGGTTGCTAGATCTTCTGCAGGACTATGCTTGTCACAAAGAAAATATGTTCTTGATCTCTTGCAAGAGACTGGTATGCTGGGTTGCAAGCCAGCCAACACTCCTCTGGATCCCAATATGAATTGGGATGATGATACTTCCCCTCCTTATGCTGATCACCACCAGTTCAGGAGACTGGTTGGCAAGCTTATATATCTGACTGTCACTAGGGCTGACCTGGCAGCTGCTGTAGGATTCATAAGCCGGTATCTTGATAAACCCCGGCAATGCCACTGGGATGCTATCTGTCATATCTTACGCTATCTGAAAAGCTCTCCAGGGAAAGGTCTTCTGTACAAAAAACATGGCCACTGCAATTTATCTGGTTTTTCTGATTCTGACTATGCAGGCAGTCGATCTGACAGAAAATCTACTTCTGGATATTGTACTTTTGTGGGAGGAAATCTGGTTACTTGGCGCAGCAAAAAGCAGACAGTTGTTGCCCGGTCAAGTGCAGAGGCAGAATATAGAGCTATGGCTCATACTGCATGTGAGCTCCTGTGGGTCCGTAGCCTTTTGAATGAATTTGATATCACTTTTTCTAGCCCTATTCCTATGTTCTGCGACAATAAGGCGTCTATTTTCATTGCGAGCAACCCCACCTTCCATGAAAGAACCAAGCATATTGAGGTTGACTGCCATTTTTTTCGGGAGAAAGTCCTATCTGGACACATCTGCACTCCATATCTCAGTACTGAGAAGCAGCTTGCAGACATCTTCACTAAAATTCTACCTAAAACTCGCTTCCAAACTCTGATTGACAAGCTGGGCTTATTCGACATCTACGCTCCAGCTTGAGGGGGAGTATAGAAATATTGTGTTATTTTCTGTTTTCTACTGTGTTATTTTCCTTTGTATTAGTCCCATATTGCCTGCTTGTATGTATGTCTTACTCTCTGTAGCTATATAAGAGAGTACCCTGTAAACCTTTTTACTCACTGAATAAACAACACCTTTCCACTTTATAGAAAACATGCAATAAAGAGAGCGTCAGACCATAACCGCTTAGGAACATTAGATTGAAACATGATTGTCCTGGTAATATCAAGAAGATGACAATTTTTCCTCTCTGCTACCCCATTCCGCTGAGGGGTGTGAGGACAGGATGTACGATGTATCATCCCAACAGAACTACAAAAATCAGCCATGGCATTTTAAACATACTCCAAAGCATTATCAGATTGAAGAACTTTAATATTGCAATCAAATTGAACTTTTATTTCTTGATGAAAATGTTTGACAATAGATAGCATATACTCTCGACTTTTCAACAAATAAATCCAAGTCATACGCGAAAAGTCATCCACAAAGGAGATAAAATAACGAAAACCATTATAACTATGGTCTTTCACAGGACCCCAAACATCACTATGGACCAACTCAAAAGGACATGACGCCCGTTTATTGACACGACCGAGATAAAACTATCTATGATGTTTCCCCAGTTGACAAGACTGACACTCTAAAGACGATACTTGAGACAATTCTGGTTCTAACTTTCTTACGCTCTCCAATGAAGGATGTCCATATCTGTAGTGCCACAGTAAGGGAGAGCCACTCAACAAGACAGCTGGAGCAAGAGCAGAAACTTGGCGAGGCAAACTGTCACCGTGAAAAAGGTAGAGATCACCTTTCCTAGGCCCCCACCAATCGTCCTCATACTCTTGAGATCCTGTAACATAAAACAAGAAGGACCAAAGGTTACCGTACATTTCACAGTATCAATCAACTTAGCAACAGACAGAAGATTAAAAGGAAAAGCAGGCACATAATGTACGGATTTAAGATCAATTCCAGGAGTCAGAGAAACAGATCCACTGGCTAACACTCTCCTCACTGAACCATCTGCTATTGTTATAGATTTGTAAGGGATATGTGAGTCAATGGAGTGAAGAAGTCTCCTCATACCAGTCATATGTTGTGACGCTCCAGAGTCAACGACCCATGATGAAGTAGAACCAGAAGCCAATAAAGAGGTAGCCTGATTACCAGTGGTGGATGCCAAGTTGGCTGAAGGTGTTGATCCCAAGCTCAGATGTTGAGTAGCAAGGATAAACTATCATATTCCTCCTTGGTGAGTGTGATGCCAGAAGGACCAGAACTCGAAGCAGGAGGCTCAGTAGACTCAGTAGTGGTAGCATAGTTTGCTGCTCCCACAGGTGGTGCAGCAGGTCAACCATGCTTCTTCCAGCATTTCTCAACTGTGTGTCCAGGTTTGTCACAAAAAGTGCACTTAGGGCGAGTTCCATGTCCTCGGCCCATACCTGTCCGTCCTCCTCTCACTGCAGCAGCTACAGAAGCATGAGAGTCTCCCTGAGATGAGACTACGGTAGGATCAACAGGTTTAAAATTTGCTTGTAAAATCCTTGAATAGGGCCCTCTTCCAAGCTGGGAAGTTTATCAGAAGCTAAGATAACACTGCGGGCTGAACTGCACGAAGAACTCAGACCAGACAAGAATTTTGCTGTAATCAAGTCATCTTTGTCTTTGACTTGCTCCTGGATAGTTACTGGATGGTAGAAACTCAAGTCTTGTGCAATACCTTGAATTACTCCAAAGTATTCTTCTAAAGGTCTGTCTCCCTGTCGTTCTGCAAACAAGCGATCATATATCATGAACTGACGAAGCACATTCTTCTCTTGAGAATAATGTTTCTTCACTGCATCCCAGATCTCTTTGGCGGTAGTGTAGAACATGAACCTCGAGGCAATCCCAGGTTCCATGCTCCCCCACAACCATGTCTTCACCAAACTATTATGAGTCTTATGACGCTTCCATTCAGCATAGCCTTTGTCAGTAAGTGCAGAAGGATCATAATCAACGTGTCTCGCCTTGTCGCGTGAATCCAATACAGTATGGACAACATTCATCCATAAGAGATAATTTTCCCGTTCAACTTGATGGAGGGGATAGGAGACATCTCACTGTAGATGGTAGATGCCTTGGTGTCCTCCATGATTTGACGAGAAGAAGAGTGACAGATTGATACACGTCACAAGAAGATATGGGTGACGGGGAGATACACGTCACGTCACAAGATCAGATGCGTATCTGACGCATCCACAACCCCCAACTGAAATTCCCTAATCACACATGGAGGAGATGTGATTAGGTATTTCTTACGTACCGATGGACCCTCTGCTTTGGGATTTAGAAATCCGTTGGATCAACCGAAGGACCTGACGATCCGGAGATAGAAGAGAAGGGGGGACGACGACTACGACGCCTGACCTGAGAGACGGCTGCTCCGCCCGCTTTGGGCCGACGGCGCGGCGGTCGGGGAAGGCTGGCGACGTGCTCTGTTCAACAGGAAGCACTGTTCACTCTGACGTACGGCTCACGCCGGAGTTACTGTTCACACTGGAATTATTGTTCACTGTCGGAATCAATGTTCATCGCCGGAGTTACTGTTCACGCTGACTGGCGGCGGCGCTGGGTTATGACGGCTGGGTAGGGTTAGGTTAGGAACCTTGCTCTGGTACCATGTGAAATGTGGTGCCGCAATGCAACGTGCAATGCAGCGTTGAGAGAGGCCATATGCCTTCTCCCTTTTTATTAATAAGAGAAACTGGATAATTTACATAGAGGTCCAGTAGGATATAGAAATTACAAAATAGAATAAATATCAAATATATTAACAGTAACGTTAAATTTTCATATGAAGTCTCCTTGAGACCACAAATGCCAACCAATGAGTCACAATGGCTTACTTTACCTTGGGAACATTGTAATCAAGACTATTGGTTTAGATGTTAATCAATCTAAATAATTTTGTTTAGATGTTTTTTGCTACACACACTGAACCAAGCCATGTTGCGTGTCTCTTCCTAAATAACTAAGACTAGTCTAAAGACACGATGACTTGAATAAGTATTTAGGAAAATTAGATGGAGGAAAATAAGTTGATATTATTAGACAAAATCCCACTCCTATACATAGGAGAGGAGAACACTTATTAATAGACACAAACCCTAATGAGCCAAGTATACTTGGGCCTATATACATAATAAACTAAATACTGTAACACTCCTCAAGCTGGAGCATGAGTGAAACACATGTCCAACTTGCTAATAAATGAAAAAGATAATAATAAGCCCATACATAACTTGACCACCCTCAAAATTTTGTAATACAATAATGAAAACACTGAAACACTCTTCCTGAAGAAGATATCACATAGAAGCAAACAAGTTTTCTCCCTAGATGAAGATAAGACTAATGTAGAAGCAATAATAGCAGCATGAACTCCTCCTGAAATTGATAATCGACAAACTAGTGGGAGCAATCATTAATAAGTTTCTAAAACTTTAACGAACATCCATAGCACAGTAGATGGTGGAAGATATCTATAGAAGTCATGAGTCGTCGTTATTATTGAAGTAGTTCCGCATAAGAAGCACCAACGCCGGAATAATGTAAGATAATTGGATAAAGAGTACTTTTATAGGAATATTGCTATATAGCAAGTTGGCAACGTGTTTGAGTCACTTTACTATAGGAAATATGTTCTATAATAGGTTTCAACAAAGCATATATGCATATGCAGAAACTAGACAACACGGTGGGAAGAATAATCTTATATTTCTGACAATGACTTGATTTCCTCTCTTCATCTTCTCTCTTCCATATCAAATCTTCCTTCTACTCATCTTCCCCTGTTCTCCCCTCATGACAACTAACAAAAAAGATCATGAGAGTGGTTGGGGTTGGAAGTCAGACACAATGGTAGAGGTAATAGATGTTATGCAAAAAAAGTGGCTATGTGCTACATGGCCTGATTAGACAGATCCATGTAGAAAATTGAATGGATCTTTGCGCGAGTCGTAAAGGCAGATTTGCCTGGCACTTAGGCCGACAGATCTTGGGGTGCGGGGACAGGGGCCCCGCGGTATGGATTTGGTAAAAAACCAGATCCGATTAAGGATCTGATTTAAAATAGACATAGTTTGTATGGGGAGGCAGCCACAAAAATTGAGGAAGATAAGGTATGTGTATGTGGGGTTGTTGATAACTGTGAGAGCGGTGGGTAACCACAGTTGGGGTTAGGGCCAGTTGGGCCATTTCAAAGCGGTGTGTTAGGTAGGAATAGGGAGCCAACGATGATGATGGCCACTAGAACAACTACACTTGCGAGGCTGATGCGCCATCCCCATCCGTCCTTAATCTTGGCAGTATTGTAGTTGATGAGGCCGGCGGCTAGTATGAGAATTGTGATCATGACCTGGAAGCCAATGTTGAGCATTCCACAAAGGTGGGATGGGGCCATCTCGGAGAGGCAAATTGGGACCTATTAGTTAGCATATCCCACGCCAACCCTAAACTGTATCCTTCCTATGATGAGCATCACAATGTCCTTGGCGGCATTGTTGATGGCAGCCCCTACAAGGAAGGTGAGACCTTCGTTGAACATGAACCACTTGCGTCCAAACACCCTAATGAAGGTGGAGGTGAAGGAGGTGATGAGCACAGTGAGGTAGAGTGACGACATGAAGGTCATCAGGAGCTGGCTGTCGAACTTACAATACTGATTACTGGTTTGTATCTTTGTTGGCTTGCATCTTGTCATAAACAATTTGGAAGAACTTGTAGAGGAAAGGCTCCATGGACGTGACACGTCAGATATCCTAATATCATATCCGAAGATGAGTACTCCCGTGGCGGCAACAAGACAAGTGAGGAAAACGAACAACGCCATCTTCCCTGAGTTGTGCTTTTTCAGACCATCGATATCGCCAACGAATCCACTCGCCATGGTAGCGATCTATTGTTAGGGACCGAGCACACAATGACGACTGTAGAAGTAGCTAGGCGACAAAGAAGGAACTAGTAGTCGTCGAATCTCCGTGTGATAAGCATGGAGGACAGGGTGATGGCTAGCAAGTAGCCAAGCCAAGGAGAGACCGCGGCCTCCCATAGGCGGAGGCTCTTTCTCCCTAGGGTTATGATACAATACTCTGATGCCAAGTGGAAATAAGATGGTGGCATATAAGCTGATATTATTAGACAAAACCCCACTCATATATAGGAGAGGGTAAAACTTACAAGTGGACTCAAAACATTAATGAGCCAAGTATACTTGGGCTCATATACATAATAAACTAATTACTCTAACAAATATAAATACAAAGGGGTCTCATATACACCGATTCTTCAAATGATTCACAAAGCTCATGAAAATTCAAAGACTAGAGATGATGGCTCAATTATATTCCAACGTAGGCAACTTTTTAGATTTAAATCGTTGCTAATAATTCCCCCACATAGATCACTATGCTAGTGAAAATATAGCAAAAGCAAAATGATGACTCAATTAGATTCCAACATAGGTAGCTTTTGGCTTTAACTCTTTCGTAATAATGAATTGTCTACACTTGAAGGCCCATGGTAAATGCTTTTTTTTGCTAAACTGCCTTGTTTTGGCTTCAAATTTACTCAAACATGCATATAGAATAGTATAATTCAATTTCTCACTAAATCCGTAGTCCCCCCCCCCCAAAAAAAAAAAAAAAAACTTAGAATTTGATACCAAACAACTCCTTTTAATCCTTTTTGTGATTTGATTAAGCCTTAGCATGTGTAAATCTCTAAAGTAGACTTAAACAAGCCGTATAGGTAGGAACCAAGATCTCCAAACTGTTTTCACACTCCACTAGAACTAAACTTCTCAACCGATTCCATTTTGGGGTTCCATCCAAACTCATCCAATGAAGAAAGAGAGAAAGAAGTGTGAATTAGGGTTAGAGACGAGGGTACAAAAGATTCTGTCCAAAAAGGGATAGATGTAGAAATTCACATGAAACTTACCATTTCAAATTATGAATATCCATATTTTACCTCCAATCTGGCATGAAATCTCCATCTAGTCTTGATTAGGGTAGAATTCCACTTGGAAATCCTAAATTTCCACTCTTCTTTTCTTGTTGGATTCCTCTATGGTTATAGGACATTTTGAGGGTCTAGTGCTTGTATTTGGTATATATAACCCTATAGAGGTGCCTATGTTAATTATATTTTAGCGTCGTATACATTTTAGTTTGCCTGACTTGATAAGTCGGACGAATTACTGATTATTTGATTGACTGCCAATGGTTGATTCGACTTAGTCGGCCTCCACCATCCATCACTAGCAAAATTCTCCCCTCACCATCATGTTGGGTTGCCACCAAATAAGTCGGCCTGACTTGATGCTTAGTTGGTTGACTAAACAAGCCTGACTTGGCACAAGTCGACCACTTTGGTCAAACATCACTAGTGAGACTGAGTTGCTACTAGTTCAATTGTTCTCGCTCTCACATTAGTGGTCCGACTGATGGGATAGTCAGTTTGACTAAAATCTCTAACTTAGCCAAAATCATTTTAACTCATGTAGCGACCATCAAACTCTTTCACAACGAACCCACATGCTCTAAAAATCTTAGTTGAGTCCAGAACTCCCCCAACTCGCTACTAAACTTTAGGGTCACATTACTTATGATATATTTATTCTTATTTCATCAATTACATGTAAAAAGACAAGTATGTCCCCGAAACCTAAGTCGAACCAAGTCCAAGATTTTTTTCAACCCCAACCGATCACCATTCTTACTCCTAATCATGATATTGTAATTGTTCTTGTGATCATCATTACTTGGCTAAACAGAGGTCAAGGTCTTGCAAAGATATTATGTGACTCGAAGATCCCACTCAAATTAGAGTTATAAAAAGCTATATGATTGACCCTGTTGTATGAGATTTTAGCGATTTTGATCATCATTACCTATCTGGTTTGTCTAAAATTATTGCTTTTAGATGTTAGAGACTTTAAGGATCCATGTAGCCGACCCCAACATAGTTGGGATTGAGGCTTAGATGATGATGATGATGATGAGATGTTAGAGACTTTGATCAAATTTTGAATAGTTAAGTATCATTGAATAGTAATTAGATATATATAGTATTGTTTCATAATTTTTACCATTTTTTACTTTTGCAACGGTAGACAAGAGTTTGGCTTTCTAGTACATGTTTGTGCATTTTTGTGTGTGTATATTAGTGTTGAAACTATGTGTATCAAACTAAAACTTGTACTAGGGACCTAAGCTCGCCACAACAAGAACACCTAGCCACCTTGACCCTTTAAGCTATCCATTTTTGCTTGAAGAATTTTGTCGAAGGCATACTATGAAGTTGGGTTGGATTTTTTCTGAATCTACTTCTTTGTATTGTATTTATTTGAGCTTATACAAAGACTCTTGGATCTACCTTCATATACATCCTGAACATGGAATATTGTACGATATTATTATATGAGTGTTTTAGTTAATGATGCATATGCACTCAAGTCTGTTTGGCCCATTAGTGTTTGACTCCTAGTTCATGAGGGTTTCTCTATGTCTTGTACTTGCCTCTTCTCCTAAATATAGGAGAGGGCGCCCATCTAATAACAATGCCAATATAGCTCTATACACACCATTATCTCTTTTTCTGGCACGATATCAGAGCAATGATCCAACCATAACCCTACGTGTGAGAGAAAGAGAGAGAAAGAGGTGCCCCCTTGCTTGCAACTGTGCCCCTTGGTGTTTGAATCTCGCCATTTCATTTAATAAGACTATGCCATCCTAAGGTGCTACTAAATGGAAGGATCTTATCAACGTCCATGAATGAGAAATCATAGATCGAACTGCTGAATCGAAAAAATTGAATCATAGTATCGGCTAAGTTCACGGGCTGGAGATAAGCAGACTCGAACCATTGACATCCGCGACAAGGTAAACCACCGCCTCTCAGGCCTCCCCAACTGATTCTACCATAGAGGCCAACGATAGACAATAACTCCTCGGCGCGGAATATTATCCAAAAGTACTCCAAAGACTCACATATTTTCAATCAAGAAGGTGGTCAGACCCTTGCGGAGTTTCCAAACTGCATAGAGCTTGGGAGGACCCGGTTGACGATTTGAACAAGGACTGAGCACTCCCCCCCCTCCGATCTTTTCGACATGGGAATCGCTGCCCATCCACTGCTTCTTTTAGGAGCGTCTCCTTAAGGAGTCGCTCCATCTCAATATCATTCTTTCTGCATGATGCTGTTTGTTGTTGTTCCCTGCACCTATGCCGTCATTTGCATGTTGTTGCTGCCGCCGCCAAGAAGACTTGCTACCTCCAGCATCACGGTTGCCGCCGTCACTATCAATATCTAATGGCGTCGTCACACACTTACGCTGTTTTGGCTTCTTTTCTCTTGGTCAAATCATGGTATATATGCCTTTATACTGCTATTAGGGATAATCAATCTCTGCCTAGCCATGCTGGAGATCTGGAAGTGTTTTTCCACCCTCTTGTTGCTATTTTTGGTTATCTCTGTTGTTATGCCGCGTCGCACGTCATGTCTTTATCTACACACGGGGTGGGTGATGATTTTCCAATCACACAAATTCAGCTTCAACTTCTTCACCATTATAGCAACACCTCTAGCAATCACGATACAACCACTAAGGCGTTCTAAGATCCATTCCTCCCGCCACACAAAGACAACTTCAGAGTCAAAGACAATCATTGGTTTTATAATTTGTAAGAAGAAATGAAGGAGGAAGAAGACGGGAACACCGATCACATGTCGGCTGCAAGATGCAACAAACGTGAGTAGGGCTTGAGCCTACACACTTGTATATATATATATTAGGGTAAGTACATGAGGTACAAAGAGAGAAAAAGAATAAAAACTAAATTTCATAAGCAAAATAGATCTGCCGCTGGCTTGCCGTTCCGCCGCTGTGCCGGTGTCGATACCATCGACACTCAAGTCGATGGTATCGACGGAATATTGTCTTGCGCCTGAACCAATCTCGATACTATCGACATGTGTGTCGATAGTATCGACCGGGATGCAGCTTGCTTCAACTTGAACCTGAACTGATCTCGAAACTATCGACAGAATGTCGATAGTATCGACCGGGATGCAGGTTGCTTCACACTCCCCCTCAAGCTGGAGAGTACACATCGTGTATGCCCAGCTTGCCGCAGAGTCTCTGAAAGATTGCTGAACCCAAAGGCTTCGTCAGAATATCTGCTAGTTGATCTTCAGACCTGACATATGGAGTCACAATAGTGCCATCTTTTATTTGATCACGAATAAAATGGCAATCAACCTCTATGTGTTTTGTACGCTCATGAAAGATAGGATTTCTGGCAATGTGCATAGCAGATTGATTGTCACACTTGAGCTCCATAGAAGGTAGAAGAGAAATTTGCAATTCAGATAAAACAGATTTGACCCATTTTAATTCACAGCATGCATGGGCCATAGCACGGTATTCAGCCTCAGTGCTAGATCTAGCAACCACATGTTGCTTCTTACTTTTCCATGTGACAAGATGATCACCTAGAAAGGTACAATATCCTGATGTAGATCTCCTATCAGTATGATCACCAGCCCAGTCAACATCTGAATATCCTGTGAGAGACAGGGTAGATGGAGGTGCCTTTGGTCTAGAATATGTGATACCTTTACCGGGAGCATTTTTCAGATACCTCAGAATTCTGCAGACTGCTGTCCAGTGTGATTGTCGCGGAGAATGCATATATTGGCTGACCACGCCCACAACAAATGAAATATCAGGTCGGGTGACTGTTAGATATATTAACTTACCCACTATTCTCCTGTAATATTCTGGATCTTTATACTCAACATCATCAACCACCTCTTTGATGTGATAATCCATTGGTGTAGATACCGGTTTAGATTCAGCCATGCCTGTCTCCTGTAACAAATCAAGCACATATTTCCTCTGAGATAAATTGACACATGCATGAGATCTAAGCACTTCAATGCCTAGAAAGTATCTTAGTTTGCCCATATCCTTTGTATGGAAGTGTTTTTGCAAACCCTCTTTGACACGAGATATTCCCATGGTGTCACTGCCAGTAATTACTATGTCATCAACATAGACAAGAAGAATAATGGATCCACGGGAAGAGTTGTAGTAAAATAAGGAATGATCAGTCTTGGAGCGAGAAAAACCCATCTGAAGAATAACTTCACTGAACTTGTCAAACCAAGCTCTAGGTGACTGTTTCAGCCCATAAATAGCCTTTTTTAATTTGCATACTTTCTGACACTCCCCCTGAGCAACAAACCCAGGAGGTTGCTCCATATAAACTTCTTCCTGTAGATCACCATGGAGAAAAGCATTCTTTACATCCAGCTGAAATAGTGGCCAATCAAAGGTAGTAGCAAGAGAAATAATGATCCGCACAGAATTCAGGCGAGCAACAGGAGAAAATGTTTCAAAGAAGTCAACACCATAGGTTTAGGTGTAGCCCTTTGCAACCAATCGGGCTTTCAACCTTTCAACAGATCCATCCGGATTGTGTTTAATAGTGAAAACCCATCTACAACCTACTACTTTCTTTCCTACAGGAAGATCAACCAGATCCCAAGTACCATTATTTAAGAGAGCTGACATTTCAAGTTGCATAGCCTGTGTCCAACCACTGTTCTTCATAGCATCATAATGATTTCTTGGTATAGTCACAGAATCAATCCCAATAGCGAATGCACGAGCCTGCTTAGACAGATGAGACAGGCAACATACATTTGTATTAGGATGTTTAATAGTACAGGACCTAGTACCTTTCCGAACAACAATAGGAAGGTTGAGATCTGATGTCTCTGTAGGATTCTCTTGAGTAGAAGGCGATGATGAGGGCTCAGGGACTGGTGCCACTACTTCTTCTGGATCTTGCCTGCCTCGCCTATGGTATACATGTGTATAATGCTCAATGGCGGGTCTATCTCCTGCTTGTTCATCCGGAATAGAAGTGAAATCCGGAATGATAGGTGGCACTCCCTCACTCGACACCGATGGTGCCAGTCTCTCATTTTGTATTTTTGGTGGCTCTCCCTCTCTCAACTGCTCCCCCTTGCTCATAGCATTGGAGAAATATGGAGTGGTCTCATGGAAAGTGACATCCCTAGACACAAACATGCGGCGAAGACTAGGACAGTAACACTTGTATCCTTTGCTCGTAGTAGAGTAACCCAGGAACAATGTTTTAATGGACCTAGGAGACAGCTTGTCGGTCTTAGGGTCAAAGTTATGGACAAAGGAAGTGCAACCAAAAACTCTAAGAGGAATAGGATAGGGAGAGTCATTGGGACGCAATACAGAAAAATGAATCTGTCCTTGAAGAACAGAGGAAGGTTGCCTATTAATCAAGAAACAAGCAGTTAAAAGAGCTTCAAACCAAAATTTCTTGGGCACATTAGATTGAAACATAATAGATCGAGCAATATCAAGAAGATGGCGATTCTTCCTCTCTGCCACCCCATTTGGCTGAGGGGTGTGAGGACAAGATGTGCGGTGAATCATACCAACCGAGCTACAAAAATCAGACATAGCCTTTTGAACATACTCCAAAGCATTATCAGACTGAAGAATTTTTATATTGCAATCAAACTGGACTTTAATTTCAGTATGAAAATGTTTCACAATAGACAACACAGACTCTCTACTTTAGAAGGTAGATCCATGTCATGCGTGAGAAATCATCGACAAAGGAGATAAAATAACGAAAACCATTATAACTCTGGTCTTTTACAGGACCCCACACATCACTATGCACTAACTCAAAGGGACAAGAAGCCCGCTTATTGACTCAACTGGGATAGGATAACCTATGGTGCTTTCCCAGTTGACAGGACTGACACTCTAAGGAAGATAATTGGGACAACTCTGGTTCCAACTTTCGCAGGTTCTCCAAAGAAGGATGTCCATATCTGCAATGCCATAGTAAGGGGGAACCACTCAACAGGATAGATGGAGCAGGAGCAGGCATTTGGCGAGGTAGACTGTCACCGTTGAAAAGGTAGAGATCACCTTTCCTAGGCCCCCACCAATCGTCTTCATACTCTTGAGATCCTGTAATATAAAACAAGAAGGTCCAAATATTACCCAACATTTTAGAGTGTCAATCAGTTTTGCAACAGAAAGAAGATTAAAAGGAAATTCAGGCACAAAGTGAACTGATTTAAGATCAATCTTGGGTGTTAGGGAGACAGATCCACTAGCTAAAACTCTTTTCACTGAACCATCTGCCAGTGTAACAGATTGGTGAGGAATAGATGAGTCAATAGTGTGGAGCAATCTCCTCATACCAGTCATATGCTGAGAGGCGCCAGAATCAACCACCCAAGATGAGGATGAGCCAGATGCTATGAGAGATGTAGCCTGATTACCAGCTGTAGATGCCAGATTTGCCGATGAAGAAGATGATGATGACCCCATACTCATGTGCTGTGTCGCCTGAATGAACCGATCATATTCTTCTTGAGTGAGAGTGATGCCGGTGCCAGAGGTAGTACCCACAGTTGTAGAGGATGAGGATCCTGTAGTGGTGGCACAATGTGCTGCCCTCACAGGTGGTGCAGCAGGTCTTCCATGTTTCTTCCAACACTTCTCCACTGTATGTCCCGGTTTGTCACAAAAGGTACATTTCGGACGTGTCCCACGCCCTCTACCCATACCGGGGCGTCCTCCTCGTACCGCAGCAGCAACAGACGCATGAGATTCTCCAGAAGGTATATCAGGAACAAAGGAAGCAGACTCAAACAGAGATTGCTGGATCCTTGAATAAGCCTCCACAAGACTGGGTAGTTTATCAGTAGCCAAGATAACGCTCCGAGCGGAGCTACAAGTCGAGTTAGATAAGAATTTGGCTGTAACCAGATCATCTCTATCCTTTATCTGTTCTGCAACAGTCACAGGATGATGATAACTTAGCTCTTGAGCAAGAGCCTGAATCGCCCCAAAATATTCCTCAAGAGATCGGTCACCCTATTTTTCAGCAAACAGACGATCATAGATCATAAACTGACGGAGAGCATTCTTCTCTTGAGAGTAATGTTGCTTCACTGCGTCCCATATTTCCTTGGTTGTAGAGTAGAACATGAACCGTGCGGTGATTGCGGATTCCATACTATTCCACAGCCAAGTCTTCACAAGACTGTCATGTCGCTTCCATTCAGCATACCCTTCGTCAGTAGATGCCTTGGGACCCGAGTCAACATGCCTTGCTCTGTCACGAGCCTCCAAGACGGTGTGGATGGCTTTCATCCATAGACGATAATTTTTCCCGTTGAGTTTGATGGAGGCGATAGGTGACACCTCGTTGTAGATCATAGGTGTCTTGATATCCTCCATTGTAGAACGGAATATATGACGGATTGATACACGTCAAAGAAGATGTGGTGACGGAGAGATACACGTCACACACAGAAGAAAAATAAGGAGAAATGCGTTACTGACGCATTCACAGCCTCCAAATGATATTCCTAATCACACATGGAGGAGGTGTGACTAGGATGATGATTGAGACGAAACTAGTCCTCCGGTGGTGTTTTTAGATGATCGTTGGATCACCTGGAGATCCTCAACCGCTTTGTGATAGTGGCTACGGTAGAATTAGATATCTACCGCAGACCCAGATTAGCCAACGGTCGTTCTTCGCAGCAGGAGGATTATGCCAAGCCGACGGGTGGGAAGCAGCCGGCCGTCAAGGAGAGAGAGACCTAGAGAGATCCTCCGGAGAGAGAAAGGAGAAGCCCTAGATCGATCTCCGCTCTGATACCATGTAAGAAGAAATGAAGGAGGAAGAAGACGGGAACACCGATCACATGTCGGCTGCAAGATGCAGCAAACGTGAGTAGGGCTTGAGCCTACACACTTGTATATATATATTAGGGTAAGTACATGAGGTACAAAGAGAGAAAAAGAATAAAAACTAAATTTCATAAGCAAAATAGATCTGTCGCTGGCTTGCCGTTCCGCCGCTGTGCCGGTGTCGATACCATCGACACTCAAGTCGATGGTATCGACGGAATATTGTCTTGTGCCTGAACCAATCTCGATACTATCGACATGTGTGTCGATAGTATCGACCGGGATGCAGCTTGCTTCAACTTGAACCTGAACTGATCTCGATACTATCGACAGAATGTCGATAGTATCGACCGGGATGCAGGTTGCTTCACATAATTTGCAGCGGAAGCGTGTTGTTCGTATGACCAGTCTTTTTTGCATAAGGACACAGGATTAGCTTACATCACCAACTTTTGATTTTCAATTTGGGACAAGATCTTTCACATCATAAGCAATTGATCTTAGGGTTTTATTTGCAATTGTTTCAATATTAGCTACATGCAATATTTTGAGACTTATGTATAGGTGTATAAGTTTTAATTATTATTTCAGTTGGTTACTAGCGGAAATAAGCCTATTAGGGCTCCCCGCGAGATATCTCTATAAGCCCGTGCCTGGAGGGGTATTGTCCAGGAGATTCAGTTAGATGAATGAGTTTTGTCAGTGCAAACATGATTTGCGTCACATGGTTTTTCAGAGTTCCTTAATGCTTGGATATATTGGAAGTATTTGCATGGGCACATCAAGCTATTTTATTGAAGATATAATAGGCAACAGATAATATTGGAAAAGAAAATGTCATTTTCTAGATTTCTGATTTGTCTCGTATATGGTGCCTGCTTCGACAACTACTAATCAGGCTTCTGGGTGCAGTCTCCAGTAAGCACAGGATTAACTGTTTTCTCATAGAAATCTAATAATCTTTCTGTAATCAAAATGTATGAAAAGTTAAGCAAATAAGTAATTAGAGTAACCACCAATTGGGGATTATTGAGAAAGCTTTGTATTTACGCTACAAGACATTCTCAAATAAATTTGGTGGTTGAAAATTTTAAAAATGTTAACGTTTGTAGTATGAATAAGTATAATTTTTACTTGGTAAATGTAATTTCACCATTGTCTTCGGTTGGATAGGGGTGAAAACAAAAGACATGGTACTGAAAATTACTTTCATGTTGTTGGGTGTCATAGTCTACACCTTTTTTCACTAAAGCTTAAATTAATGATGACACAGAAAGGCTTCAAACAATGCTTCCTACCCAAACAATTCAAACCAACCTTTATGTTTTTAGGTGTGATTATCTCAGTATTCTCTTCTCTAGTATTGACTTGTAGCAGTAGATTAGCAATATATTTAGATTTCTGCATGGCAGAACTGTCGATAATTAGATGTTTTTCACAGCCTGGATATCTAAAGGATCTTCTCCCTGATTCAGCACCTACAAACCCTGAATCATTTCAGGATGTCCTCAATGGTAATGTTCATTCTGACATTCTTCACAAAGTTTTGGTATATATGAATTTTGTGTATGAAATCGCTTTTTTTTTTTGCAGATGTTCAAAATAAGATAATTCCTGGAGTGACTCACTGGCAAAGCCCCAACTTCTTTGCCTATTATCCATCCAATAGCAGCATAGCTGGCTTCTTAGGTGAGATGCTAAGTGCGTGTTTCAACATTGTAGGGTTCAGTTGGATCACCTCTCCCGCTGCAACAGAACTAGAAATGATAGTATTAGACTGGTTTGCTAAACTGCTGAACCTGCCTCAACAATTTCTTTCGTGTGGTAAGAGTTTTGACTTATGCAGCTTTTGACAAATGATCTCTTTCAATAAATGGCCATGCTCTACCCTGAGTTCTGCTCTCACAAGGATGCTTACACAGGGGAAGGTGGGGGAGTTATTCAAGGAACAGCTAGTGAAGCAATTCTTGTAGTATTAATTGCTGCACGTGATAGGATATTGAGAAAAGTTGGTAAAGAATTTATTAGCAAGCTAGTAGTCTACACATCAGACCAAGTTCACTCTGCTTTGCAAAAGGCATGCCAGGTATTTAGTCCAGTTTCAAGATGTATTTTCTCATGGAATTTAGTGGGGAACAGCAGATTCGCAGGCTTTCATCGAAGCTAGAGAATGTGTCATTGTTTATGTAAAATTAGCGGATATTTTATCAGGCATTTGTACTTAGTGTTGTGAACTGTAAGTAGTGCAGTCCTGTGTATATTCCGTTGAGATGTTTATTGAATCCCAATATAGTTTCAATGCCTTTGATTTAGTAATTTATTTGTCTAATACAATGATTTTGTCAGTTATATTTCACTGGAAGGTTTAATTTTGTCAATTCACTATATGAAGTCTAGATTGTTTTCTTTCAGCTTGTTTATTGTTAGTCCAATATCTTATCGTCCTGAATGATGCAGATTGCAGGAATTTATAGTGAAAACATAAGAGTGCTGAAAGCTCATTCTAGTGCAAACTATGCCCTTGATCCTGATGATCTCCTCAATGCAATATCTCATGATAAATCGAATGGCCTGCTACCCTTTTTCCTGTGTGCTACAGTAAGAAAGATTTTACAATAATTATCGCAGATCTGATTACTTTATCCGTTCCTGTATATTTTTTAGCCACGATTGTGTCAAGAGATATATGTGCTTTACTAAACTTGTGATACTGCGAACAGTTAATAGCCAATTGCTGGAATAATTGATCTTCTATTAAAAATTATAGACAAGTTTCATTGAGAACAGTGTATTAGAAAGCGGGAAGCGGGAGGCGTGCGGACAACCGATTAAGCCGTAGAAGGGCGATTAAGCGGGCGATTTTTGAAAAAGCGGGTGCCTAAATTTTATATATTTTTATACAACATTACATGTATGTGTATATTAAAAATATATTTTTAAGGAACTTTTATACGTATCTAATCAGCAAATCAGTAATTAACTAAGTAATAATCAATACTTTACTACTAATCAATATTTCTAATCACTAAAATCAGCAAGCAGATCAGTAATTGCAGATACTAGCCAGTAGTACCAATCAGTAATCACTGAAAGCAGCAAGGAAATTAATGTCACATGCTTCCAGTAGTATTTAAAAAAAAAAAGTGGGCAAAAAGCGGAAAAAACGGGTGAAGCGGGCAAAAAGCGGGTGATTTTCTTCAAACCTGTTAAGCGGGCGATTAGGGGCTGGATTAAGCGGCTGAGGGTCCTGGCCGCTTAAGCGGCCGCCTGAAACGCTTTTTAATACACTGATTAAGAATGTGCTGTTCTATTCATATATAAACCTATATTCATGTATGCTTTTTCCTGAGAACTGACACTTGCATGATTAGTGCTTTCCATACCATATAATTAGAAGTGTTATATATTCTCTGGTAACATTAAGTAAATCATGAAAGTGTTAAAATGGTTCAATGGCTCATGGAAGATTTTAATTTTCAGGTTGGTACTACATCCTCTGCAGCTGTAGATCCTTTACCAGCACTAGGAGAGATATCTAAGGTAATATCCGGTTCACAGATTCTCATCGTACTCATATCTTATGCTTGATGAACAGTTAGTGTTGATATAGTCTGTGTAACTTTCGAACTAAATGATGACCAAGATTTGTTTTTGATAAAAAATTATGACATGTTCATCTTCATAATGTAGATTTTGCATTGGCTCAGGACATTATTTTAGAACTTAGTCTGTATTTTCTTGAAATAAAAAAAAAAAAAAAAATAGGATCACAATTTACAATTTATTGAACTCCAAAGGAAAAGAATTTCTAGGAATCCGTTACTCCATAGAGGCCCGATACGACCGTATGAGGTAGCTAGGCAAATCAAGGGCTAGTGCAATGTTCCGGCGGTGCAAACCACAACATGAAAGGGAAAGTCCCTTAATCCCAACAAGAACTAAGCCTGAATTCTTCCATCTAGCACCATGGTCCAATCGCCACTGCTCCACACTGGTATGAGCGTATACATAAAAAATATAGGATGCACAAATCAAGGACTAGTGCAATGTTCCGGTGGTGCAAACCACAACATGAAAGGGAAAGTCCCTTAATCCAAACAAGAACTGAGACTGAATTCTTCCATCTAGCACCATGGTCCAATCGCCACTGCTCCACACTGGTATGAGCTTATGCATAAAAAATATAGGATGCACAAACATAGTTTTAGATGCAAAAAATAGGTACAAACACTAGACATTCCAATTTATACAGTATAGAACACAAATGGTGACGGGTAACAAGAATGTACATAGTAGATCTGGAACCGTCATGAATACATGTGCAGTATCTGCATATCTAATCCATTATGTGACCGATATTATCATCACAACTCTTTCAGCTACAGAAATGGTCGATAATGTTAGTTGGATATCTAATGCCATAACAATAAATTAAAATATGCAACTCGTATTGTTTCTTCCTATCATGATATTCAACCTTTTTCTACATGATCATAATCCAATAAACAAAAGTGGTCTACAAGCAATACATCAAGAAAATCATAATAGTTGTTAGGTTATAACATGGCAATGTTTCCCACGGTTGATTGCCCCTGCAAGTGTTAACTATGAATGGCGAACATGGCTCCTTGCATGTACTCGACATCATTATCTCTTAAATTAGGAAGTGGCTGTAAATGAAAATTGCATCAGAGCACAGTGTCTTTTTCATTTTATGTCAGTCGAAATCATAGTTCAATCAAATTTGACCGAAACAGCAAAAGTTTGGTTGAAATTTCATTTTCGGTGAGGACTCGATATAGAAATTCACATATGCGACGTACATGTGTGCAACATGTTAGGTATGTATGATGTATGATGTAGACATCTTATTTAGATTTATGTCGTGTTATGTAGGGACCTAAGTGCAACTTATCTAGTCTTTGTGCTTAGTTGTTATTCTTCTAATTTATTTTATTTAAAATGTTTGATTTTATGTTTCAATTGGTAATATTGTTAATTGGTTTAGGATTAGGGTTTCAAGTATTTTTTTATAAATAACATGCTTGTCCTAGGTTGTTGAATATGATTTGAGGAATAAAGTTTATCTTCTTTGACTCTTTTTCTTCCCAATGCATTCTACATCAATTGGATCAAAGCCTTAACCCTAATCAACTAGGGTAAGTGTCCCCCTCCTTCCTTACATCACCGTCTTTTCCACCCATGCCCCCTATCTCTTTTACCCGTTCATGTAAGAACAATATGCTTCATCTTCACTATCCCCCTCTCTATTTTTAGTGCAAAAGGTCATCACTCTTGAGGGATCAACTGAGGGGCTACGGAAAGCCGTCAGCCATAGGGACATCCCCATCAAGGTAGCTGTTACTCCCCCCCCCCCCAAAAAAAAAAAAAAAAATCGAAAGGTAAGGTTCTTTGTTTCCAAGAAACTCAAGGTTGCGGAAAAACTAGGAAAATTCAGGGCAATGCTCCAAAGCACTTGCACTTTGGATTAAACCTTTAACTCTCAATCAGACTAACGAACAAGGAACAAAACAATTGGGGCAAAATGGCACGCTTGGGTGCCTTTCACTCACATGTAACAAATTCGAAGGACCCAATGCCACAAAACCCAATTGCACACTATCCTCGGGTTGGCAGAGTGGTTCTTGTATTTATACACGTGTAACAAATTGTTGCAAAGCCCAAGGGGCGTTATAAGTTGCAAGGGGATTCCATAACCATCTGACCTTATCCCATAACTCCTAAGAAAGAGCCCTCATATTCTCCTTATCCACGTCGAGAAATTATCCTTTGGCAATAGTAGTGTTTCCCACACTTACACCGGTTCAGGGGGTCGGGCTTGCATGCACGCCTTCTTGGCAGTTGCATTTGAAGCTCCTTGCCTGGTAATCCACTCGTGCACTTGTGGTTTGCTCCCCCTCCTTTGCTGAGGTGTAACTCGCCGATGTCGCTTCGTTTGCACACAGCTTATCCATGACGCTTGCAACACTTGTGACTTACTCATGCCCCTTTACTGAGGTGTAACCCGCTTGCCTTGCTTCGCTTGCACTTCGCGTAACCGCTTACACACCCGATCACATGCTTCTCCCAACAACTATCGCTCGCTAACACTTCCACTTGTTGGAGGCGTCTCTTCGCCAACCAATTACGTCAATTATCTTTCGCCATTGCTCGTGCTACCGCAAAGTCATGGTTCCAGCTTTCGCACGTTCGAGTCCACTCCGTGCTACCTTGCGACACGGTCAAGGCTAGCTCTCCCAGGGCTGGCCTTGGTCAGTCTTGCGGCTGAACTGGACAAGGGGCCTTAGTCAAACTTTCGTTTGAGCTAGACTTAGTTCACCCGTGCATGGGCCGAGCTAGACCTGTACAAGGTTACTCGAGACGAGCTACTCCTTGGCTGGCCAAGCTACCTTCGAGCTGAACGACACTTTTGTGCAGCTCCCCATCTTTGACTTGGTTTCTCCCGAGTGGTGAAGGAGCTAAAGGGGTCACAAGCCTGCCCCACTGAATTTTCTCTACGTCCTTAGAGGTGTGGAACTCTGTTTCACTTGTTACTTGAAGATCGGACAAGTAATATGCGGAATGAGATGCCTTTGTATTGACATGGCACACCTACATACATACATGCATAAAACCAACAAGGAGTGGCTCAAGTGGTCAAGGACGATGTCCCCTAATAAAGGCACCCGAGTTCAAATCCCAGCTGCCGTCTTGGTTTACCACCCTCCCGGAGGTTTGGCCTTCGTCACGGGCATGGAAAAGGGGGAGAGAATGCCTCTTTCATTCCCAGACATACATACATACCACACTTGATAGTATGTATGTACCTCCGTATCCTAGGGTTTCTCTGGCGATTAACCAGGTGACCGGAGAGGCGCCGAAGGCCTCACCCCCAGGCCATACCAACCCCACCCCAACACCACCCCACCAAACCTACCATCACACACCCCGCCCGCCACTGGCAATGAGGAGGATGGAAGAAGAGCGCCTGGACCTAAGATCGCCTGGACTCAAGTGGTCAAACGAACCCCAGTGCAAGAGGAGAGCTCGGAGATGGTCTTTCCCAAACCAACGAAGAAGGAAGGAACACCATTGTTAATCTTGATGCAGAAGAGTACAGTCGTGTGAAGGACATATGGGAATTCTTGGTTTCCATCTACGTAATGGGAAAGAGACCATTTTTCCCCACCTCATGGCTTGGATCAGACGTGTCTGGAGACCAAGAGGTGAGTTCGACCTGCTCTCAAAGTAGGATGGCTTCTTCATCATTAGATTCACCAATGATCATGACAAGAAAACTTGTCTCAACAACGACCCACGTTGGTTTGATAGTCAATTGGTCATTGTTAGAGGATTCAAGTACGATCATTCTCTAAAGAAGGACGAACTGGCTTCTGTGCCCGTTTGGATCGCTTCTGTGCCCGTTTGGATCACGATCCCATAAAATGGAAAATCCTGGATGAAGAAAGCGGCGGGCACGGTTGTAGCTGGAGTCGGGAAGGTACTCCATGTGGATTCAAAACCAATGGAGGGTCGTGGCACTGATGAAGCACATGTTCTGATCGAACTAGAAGCGGATGACACTCCTGATACAGTTTGGATGAACGTCCCAAGAAAGGAAGAAATTTTGTTTTAAGATCAACTATGAGCACATATCACAAGTATGTCTCCAAGAAGTGTGATACGTGCTGTGTTTTTGGCCATGGGGACAATGACTGTCCAAAGAAAGCCAAGGAAAAACCAAATGAATCAAAGGAGGAGGAATTTGAGATTCCTAAGAAGGTCTAGAGGGAGAGAAATTCTAATAGCAGCGAGACTAATACAGAATCCACAGATATGGAGGATGGCGAGATCCGTAATAAGCATAGTGACAAATTCGGGATTCGACAACTTTTGACTGGACAGAAAAAGTCAGAATTTGAAAAAAAAACAGAAAAATTTGTGAAAAAATCAATATATTTCGGTTGAAGTTCAGTCAATTATTAAAAAATAATCGAGAATAAGTCGGCTATACATACATGTATATACTTATATATACATTTATATACAAATATATATATATATATGTATATGTATACATATATATACATGTACATACATATCAGATACAAATGTAACTATTAAGGTCACTAGACATACAATCTTATTCAGTGAAAAAAGTAGGAAAAAAATTAAACAATAGTTGCACAATAACAATAGACTGTCGGGAGAGTGGGGGTTGGTGATTTAGTGAACATTAAGACATTTGTATACAGGTTTGGTGAAAAAAAAGCAAACGAATTAAAAGAGAAAAATCGTGAAAAAATGTGAAAAGTCATGAAGGATCGTGAAAAATCATATAAATTGTGATAAAGCAGGAAAATTGTGAAAAGACGCAAAAAAATAGTGACCGACATATTAATCGTGGTGAACATTCGGGAGCCTATAAAATCATGAAAAATCGCCGATTTTTCGTAAAATTTGGAGACTTTTGTTACTATGGTAATAAGGAAGCAAGCACTAGTGATCAAAACCCTTTCAATATCCTAAGCGAATCAGACTAGGAAGAGGAAGAGATCACTGAGGCAGAGAAGAGCAAGGATCGGGAGAAAAACCAGAACCAAAGCAAGGGGAAAGAGAAAGGGAAGGAGAAGGAGCCTACTGGGCGTACTAGGGAAATAAATCATTATTTTATGTCTGTCCTAGTATGGAATGTTAAGGGTATCTGTAAGGCTACGAAGAGGAAGCAGGCGAGGGACTGGATTAGTATGGCGGTTATCATTGAAACTAAAATCAAGAGGTGTAACTTAGGTTATATGGAAACTATCTTCCCTAATGGGTGGAACCACATCCATAACCTGGAGGAGGTGGATCTGGGTAGAATTTGTATGGGATGGAATCTGAATGTTTGGGAGGTCCAGGTGCACAAGAAAATAGAACAGATGATCACTTCCATATGCTCATTTAGAGGTGGGCTGAAGTTTTGGCTTAAGACCATTTATGCTTTCAATCACCACACAAAGACAAGATATGTGGAAGGACATAATGGAGCTAGCAGCAGACATCAATGAACCCTGGCTCTTAATGGGCGACTTCAACAATCATAGACTGCAAGAGGAAAAGAACGACTAGTTCCCGAGGCTGTCACCAAATCCTTCAATCAAATGATCCACATAGCCGATCTCTGTGAACTCCCCATGACTAGAGATGGCATTTATACCTGGAACAATGAAGGCAAACCAGAGAGGAGGATCGCTAGTAAGTTGGATAAAGCTTTGATTAACAATGTATGGCTCATCAACTACCCAACATCCAAATAAAAGTGAAGTGAGCAAATATCAGTGATCATGCCCCACTGATAATGCCGTTGAAGATGAAACCGAAAAAGCCAAGACCCTTCAGATTTAAAAACTTTTGGACAAACTGGAAAGGGTACAAAGACCTTCTCACTGAAACCTGGAAGGAGAAGGTGCGGGCAACCCTCTTTTCATCTTTGCCAAGAAACTTATGTAAGTGAAGTAGAATTGAGGGCATGGTCAAACGAATATGTGAACATACCTAAACTTCTTGAGGAGACCAAGGAGTTGATCGAGATTAGGAGTGAACTACTGAAAGACCCTCTTAATAGCGAGCTGATTGAAGAAGAACTGAAAACTAAAGCCATGCTTGAAGATTTGAAAAAGGCGGAGGAAAGTTTTGCTTGGCCGAGAAGCAGGCAAAACTAGACAGAAGATGGGGATCGAAATACTAAGCTATATCACGATGTTGAAATACTAAGCTATATCACGATGTTGTGCGTAAGAGAGAAGCCCAAAATACCATCTCTGAACTGGTGAATCATGAAGGCGTGGTGGTGAATAGCCAAGAGGACCTGGAGTCCCAAGCTAACAAATTCTACAAAGCTCTATACAACAAACCCCCATGCAAAAATCTGTCAAGGAGGAAAAACTGAAATGGAGGTACAAACTAACTAACCAATTGCCATAACAACTTCCTTTGCAAGACAACCAATGAAGCGGAAACTAAAGATGCTCTTTGGAGCATCGGAGTTAACAAATTGCAGGGGCCCGATGGATTCAACTCCCACTTCTATATAGATGCTTAGGATATTGTCAAAGATGATCTGTGCAAAAGCATCAAATGGTTTATGGAAGGTGGATCCATGCTAAGGCAGGTCAACAATGCCTTCTTGGTACTCATCCCGAAGAAGAAAACCACTGCTTCATTCACTGACTTCAGACCGATCGTAAGCTGCAATGTGCAATACAAAATTATAACGAAAATTCTGGCTGAACGATTGAAGCTAGTGTTACCCCTGCTTATATCTGAACCTCAAGGTGCATTTATAACTGAAAGAAACATCTCAGATTGTGCCCTCCTTGCCGGTGAGTTCATGCCCGACTTCAATGTGAAGAGAGGTCACAAGAAAATCTGTATGAAGCTAGACGTATCAAAAGCTTTCGACAGTGTACGATGGGAAATGCCGTGGTGGATCATGAAGGAACTGGGTTTCCAAGCCAGTTGGATTTCCTTGATCAAGCAGTGTGTAAACTTGACGAGCTTTTCAGTCCTAGTCAATGGCACTCCTAATGGCATCTTTCAGGGTTCAAATGGAGTAAGGCCATAGTAACAAAAGTCTCCAAATTTTACGAAAAATCGGCGATTTTTCACGATTCTATAGGCCCATGAATTTTCACCACGATTAATACGTCGGTCGCCGACTTTTCACGATTTTTCTCGCTTTTTCGTGATTTATACGATTTTTCACGATTCTTCGTGACTTTTCACGTTTTTTCACGATTTTTTTCTTTTTAAGTCGTTTGCTCTTTTTTTATCAAACCATGTACAAAGAACTTCTAATATACACTAAATCTCCAAACCAACTTTCCTGACAGTCCATTGTTATTATTCAACTATTCTTTAATTCGTTTACAAATTTTTTCACTTAATAAGATAGAGATAGTATGTTTAGTGACCTTAATAGTTTACATTTGTATCTCATATGTACGTATATATACAAACACACACACACACACACACACACACACACACATATATATATATATATGTGCATATATATGTATATATATGAATATATGTGTGTGTGTGTATATATATATATATGCATATATATGTATATATATGAATATATGTGTGTGTGTGTTTGCATATATATATATATATATGAATATGTATATATATAAATATATATATATATAAATATAAATAAATATATATATATATATAAATAAATAAATAAATAAATAAATAAATAAATAAATAAATAAATAAATAAATAAATAAATAAATATATATATATATATATATATATATATATATATATATATATATATATATATATATATATATATATATATATATATATATATATATATATATATATATAGCCGACTTATTCTCGATTATTTCCGAATAGTTGACCGAACTTTGACCGAAATATATCATTTTTTCACGATTTTTTTCGATTTTTTCCGAATTCTGATTTTTTCCGGGCAGCCGAAAAGTTGCCAAATCCCGAATTTGTCATTATGACTAAGGCAAGGAGACCCGCTCTCCCCCTTTTTGTTCACCATCATCATGGAGTACTTCATGCAACTCATGTTGAATGTAGAAGAAGAGAAGGAAATTGCAAGTTACACTGTGCATGGAACCAGGGTCCTAAGTCATCTGATATTTGCAGATGACGTCCTTGTTTTTGCTGAGGCAAAGCCCAAATATCTACAAAACTTGAAGAAGCTTCTCTAAGAATTTGGCAATCAGACCGGGCTACGGGTCAATGAACAAAAAATGCAACTCTTTGTCTCATCAAACTGTACTCCAATCAGAGATTCAATTGAAGAACTGTTGGGGATCGATGCCAACTCATTACCAACATGTTATCTCGGCTTCCCGTTGGCAGGAGGGAATCTCCAAGTAAAGGACTTTGACGACTGCACAGACAAGCTGGAGGAGATGATCAAACGCTAGCCTCTCACCAAAACCTCAATGGCAGGCAGAATAACACTGACAAAATCTGTTGTGGAAGGTCTTATTACCTTCTGGGTTCAACAGGGTGAAATACCCAAGCATGTACTAGACATAATTGGAATGACGATGGCCAATTTCATCTGGGCAAGAGGTACTCACTCGATGAGATACACTAGGCTAGCTCTGAACAAAGATGAAGGTGGTGTAGGTCTGAAAACCCCCATGGAAATCGCAAACTGGGATACAGTCCATAGACTCATTAAATACCAGCATGGGGATTCAAGTTGGGCGATATGGATGAGAAGGAGGTACCCAAATGGCCTCGACTTTGAACCCAACACCAGGGAGGGATACTCCAGAGTGGTTAATTGAATGACTGCTCTGTGGAAGCAAGTCAAACACTGCTTCTACCTGCATGAGTAAGGTAGCTGGAGACTGAAGCATCTAGGATCTAGTTCGCAATAGAGGAGATAGAAACAATGGATCAAGTATATTTGGACTGAATATGAAGTTCCCAAATAGTCTCTCTGCCTGTTCCGAGCCTCTTTTGACTCTCTACCAACTCTGGACAAGGTTCAAAAATGGTATGAGGGCACTAGAAACTCCTTTGTGTAATGACGACTGAGGAATCTCACAAGCATCTCTTTATGGAAGCAAGTCAAACACTGCTTCTACCTGCATGAGTCAGGTAGCTGGAGACTGAAGCATCTGGGATCTAGTTCGCAATAGAGGAGATAGAAACAATGGATCAAGTATATCTGGACTGAATATGAAGTTCCCAAATAGTCTCTCTGCCTGTTCCGAGCCTCTTTTGATTCTCTACCAACTCTGGACAAGGTTCAAAAATGGTATGAGGTCACTAGAAACTCCTTTGTGTAACGACGGCTGAGGAATCTCACAAGCATCTCTTTATGGAGTGCAACTTTGTCTAAGAACTATGGAGGCTAACTCGCTCTAGCCCGGGCTTTAATAATTTCACTTTGAAGGAAATGAAGGAGATGATCATCTTTCTTGGGAGAGATACAGGTAAACTGAAGAGGAAGATGCTAATGGTGTATTCAACTATGTGCTATCACTCCTGGAAAGAACGAAATGATAGGAAGCATAACAACAAGAGAAGGAGCCTAGAGAGCATCTCAAAGAAAATTTGTAAATTTCATGACAGTAGGAAATTTGTATAGATAATTTTCTTTGGCAAGGAGTTATGTAGTGAGGGACTACTTTGTAATATGACCTAACTTGTTAGGCTCTTCGGAATCAAATTTACCCAATTCCAATACATACATACATACATACATACGCCGACAAGGAGTGGCTCAAGTGGTCAAGCACGGTGTCTCCTAACAAAGGGACCCGAGTTCGAATCCCAGCTTCCCCCTTGGTTTACCACCCTCCTGGATGTTCGGCCTCCGTCACGGGCATGGGAGAGGGGGAGAGAATGCCTCTTTTAATCCCACACATACATACATACATACATATATACAAAGATCACACGTTTCATCCCCTAGGGCTCCGCCGGGCGATCGACCAGGCAATTTCGACCCCGGGTTATGGCGCCCACGCCTCCAGCCACTTAGGCCAGCGGTGTCCACCCCCGCACCAACCCACCCCTCCACCCACTACTACCAATCCACCAAACACTACTGGAGACGAAAGAGATCACGAAGCATATGGGAACTCGAACCCTAACCAGGCGACTAGGGTTCCAGGGGACGGCGATGCAGGGAAAAAGATAACTAGAACGGGCTGGAGTCAGGTGCTTAAACAACCGCCGAGGAGCAAGGAAGGGGAGTTGACATACCCCAAGCAACTGATGAAGAGATGAGAGATCCACGTTGAACTTGACGAGGAGTTTGACCAGATGAGAAACATATGGGAGTATACCATACTGGTATATGTTCTTGGGAAACAACCCTTCTAGTCGCATCTTTTGGCTTAGATGAACTGTACATGGAGACCGAAGGGGACTATGGAACTGTTGTTGAGGGAGAACAAAATGTTCCTAATATGTTTCTCAAACGTGGTTGATAAGGAGGCTGTGCTCAACCTTGGCCTGAGGTGGTTTGATCTTCAACTAGTGGTGGCGAAAGACTACCACTATCGCAACAAGCTACGGAAGGACCTCTTTGCCACGATACCAGCCAGGATCACTCTCAATTCATTCAGGCGATCATGGACCAAGAGAGCTGCATGGGCGATAGCTGCCAGAGTCAGAAAAGTTCTACACATAGATTAACGGTCATTGGAGGGTGATGCTGCACGGGTGCTCATGGAACTGGATGTCGAGGGTGCCACGCTGACGCTAATCTGGCTAAATGTGAAGGGGCGCGAAGTGATCCTGGTTGGTGCGGATTATGACCATGTGCCTGCGAGGTGCAATAGATGCAAGGCATTTGGGCACGCTAATTGTAAAGATAAACCAGAGGCAGAGCAGGCAGAACCAAAGAAGATCTGGAGGGAGAAAAAGCTCAAATTGGCGGCCACACAAAGCGGCAGAAAGAGGCAGGAGACTCCTGCACAAGGCGGAGAAAAGAGACAAGAGAAGTTGGTTGTATAGAATGATGAAGGAGGCGCCAATGCTATGCTTATGCAGACTATAGAGATATACTGTTTTCTGTTATGTCTTGTTGAGTGTCATGTGCATAGCATGTGCCTCACTTATGCTGTTTACTTATGTAGTTTAGTCCCATATTGCTCATCTTTGCTTTTATCTCTACTCTCTTCTGTTATATAAGAGACTGCATTGTACACTATTTTACTCACTCAATAAACAAGCCTTCATTTATCTATATGGTATCAAGAGCAGGCCCGGTCCCAATTTTTCTGTCCCACCCTGCCCCCATACAAGCCTTCATTTTTCTGCCCGAATACGGGTTCTTCTGATCTGATACGTCAGATCCCTGCTGCTGCTACTACCCCATAGCAGGTTTATGCTCCTGATGATACTGCTGACGACAAGACCAAACAGGTTTATGCCCAATGGTCTAAAGACGACTCAGGCGTTATGTCCTGGCTTCTCAACAGCACTAAGCCGCGCATTATTCAGTCTCTCCTGTGCCTTCATGATGCCAAAGCAATGTGGGACCAACTATCTCGTGTCTACTCAACCATCAAAATCCGAAGAGGGTTTTTGAAATTTTCAAAAACCTAGCCAAAAAGGAGTACTCCTCAGATGCGTCCATTGAAGATTTTTACAACCATTGCTCCGCTCTCTGGAACGAGTATGAGATCTACCACCCGTTGACTGCTGACATCAAAGAAGCTCAGAAGCAGCGCAATGAACTCCAACTGGTTCAGTTTGGCTGCACTTCTCGCTTCTTTTTCCGGTGTGGTTGACCAAATATTGTCTAGTGATCTGCTACCGACTCTTCGCGATGTTCTAAAGAGAGTCCAACGACTACCTTCTGTTTCCTGTACACCAGCAATTGAGCATCCTGCCTTGGTTGCTCGTATTACTGATTCTGGACGTGGCCGTGGTCGTGGACGTGGCCGTAGAGGACGTCCACCACCTTCAGGAGGAAGAGGCACTTCCACAGCTCCTGGGCGAGGTCAAGCCACTGGACCTCGCTACTGCAACTGGTGTGGTCATGATAATCACACTGTAGATAGGTGCTGGATCAAGCACGGTAAGCCGGCAAGGGAAAACCAGGCCTCCACTGAAGCTACTACAGAAACCGCATCAGATCCACCAGCTGCTCCTCCATCCACTGACTGGCTTCGCTCTGAGTTCGAGAAATTTTTCCAAGAGCGAATGACTCAACTACCCTCGACATCCACGGGAGGCTCTTCTGCTATGCTGGCGTCTCCTTCTGTTGGTAACCAAAAGTGGTGTATTGATTCTGGGGCGTTTGTTCACATGGCAGACGACCTCCACCTATTTTCTGCCCTATCTAAAACTTCACATATTCCATTTGTCACCGTTGCTAATGGCTCGAAAGCACCTGTACATGGCATTGGCACGGTTCTGTTATCTTGCAAGATGAATCTTCACTCTATTTTATATATACCTCAGTTTCTTGTTAATTTACTATCTGTCAGTAAAACTGTCAAACAAGTTCAGTGCTCTATTAAATTTGATCCCTCTGGTTATGTTTTGAAGGATCTCCGCATGAAGACGGGGATTTGTTCGGGCTATGAAGGACCAGATGGACTTTACTACTTAGATGGACCACCTGCAGCGTCAACTCTCTTATCTACATCTGTCTCAGGACTGCAGTGGCACGCTCGACTGTGTCATCCGTTTGCTGCAAAGATGAAGTTTTTATTTCCTGCTTTAGCTGAACATAAATTCTCTTGTGAAACTTGCGTTTTGAGTAAACAAATGAGGTCTGTATTTCCCGCAAAGAATGATATTGGGTCTAAAGATATGTTTGACATTGTTCACTCTGACATCTGGGGTCCATGTAGTGTCTCGAGTGAATCTGGTGTTAAGTATTTCTTGACATTTATTGATGATTATTCCCGTGCTACCTGGCTTTTTCTGCTTAAAGACCGTAGTACTATTTTGGACAATATCCCTGTTTTCTTCTCAGAAATAAAAACCCAATTCAATAAAACCATCAAAATTCTTCGTACTGACAATGCCCTAGAGTTTATGCAAAAGTCTGTCACCTCATTTTGTTCTAATCATGTCACCATACACCATGCTTGTCTAAGCAGCTAGGCGGTCCTTCCCACCCAGGGGAAGCCTAGGAGGCCTAGGCGTTTCTAGGCGTTCTTCATATTTGTTTATATTTTACATTTATATAAATGATTTTGTGAATACATTCAGTTATATTCAAATATGTAAATCATTATGTACATTTGTATTGCTTATCCCTAAGCTTAATCAATCACAACTTCACCTACATCACACCCGTCACGACCTAAGATATACCTATTCGACCTAAATTTGACCTAACACGATCGAAATTGGACCTAATTTAATTTAGTCTTACCTAATTTAGCCAAAGCCAGACCGATTTTGGCATAACATGACCTAATCAGATGTAACTTCCCCTAGTTTGTCCTACATTGACCTAAACAAGCCCTAATTCAGCGAAATCAGATCTAATTCCAGAAATAAGACAAATTTTCCCATATCAGACCTATTTCCCCCAAATCAGACCTAATATGCCCAAAATTAGATCTAATTTGGCCTATATCAGATCTATTTCTTCCCCAAAATAACTAAAATGATCCAGTTTGACCAAATTCTGACATAATCCATGCTAATTTTGTCTTCAAGTATCTTATTTTGGGCCTAAAAGGCCTTAAGCATCCACTTTAGTTATCTAAAAGCCTTGGCGCCTAGTTTAAGGTGGACCACCTAGAGCCTAGGTGGCCTAGGCGGAGCCCAGGCGGGAGCCTAGATAACTATGCCATACACCAAACCACTTGTCCCTATACTCCTCAACAAAATGGTGTTGCTGAACGCAAAAACCGCCATCTCTTAGAGGTTGCTCGTATTCTTCTTATCCATTACAAAGTCCCTCACCGTTTCTGGCCTGAGGTTGTCACTACGACATGTTTTCTTATAAACCGCATTCCCTCCTTTGTTTTACAAAATCGCATCCCATACTTATCTTGTATCCTGATGCACCTCTATTTTCTATACCACCTCGCATTTTTAGGTGTACCCGTTTTGTTAAAAACCTGCGCCCAGGAATGACGAAACTTGACCCTCGGTCTACTAAGTGCATTTTCTTGGGTTATTCACGAACTCAGAAAGGCTATCGCTGTTTTGATCCGATACTTAGACAGTGGTTTGTCAGTGCGGATGTTGTCTTCTTTGAGCATATGCCCTTCTTTTCTGAGGATGGAGCTAGCCTAACTCCTGATGTGTTGGCACAAACACCTCTACCGGACATTGTTGAAAATCTGTCTATATCTGACCAGCCTGAAGAACGTCCACTGCAAGTGTACAAACGCCGACCGAAGACAAACACTCCTTCCATGGCCCCTCCTCAACCAATTCTTGTGTCTGCGGATGATCAAATAAACACTGAGGTAAACTCTAATATGCACCTTCCAGCTTAAGGAAAGGTGTACGCTCCTGTACTAAGCATCCTATCAGTCATTTCTGCACTTCTAATAATCTGCATAACAACTTTGCCTGCTTTACTACTGCACTATCTGCTGTCAGTATTCCGAAAAATGCTACACAAGCTCTTACTATTCCAGCATGGAAGAAGGCAATGGACCAGGAAATGCAGGCACTATGTGATCGCAAGACATGGGAGCTTGTGGATTGTCCGACTTCTTGCCCTACAATGGGCTGTCGTTGGATCTTTACTATTAAATATCATTCAGATGGTACTATTGAACGTCTCAAAGCTCGTCTTGTTGCTAAGGGCTACACACAAACCTACAGTGTTGATTATTTTGAGACTTTCTCTCCTGTTGCACGGTTAAACTCTATTCGCATTCTGATTTCTGTAGCTGTGAATAAAGATTGGTCACTTTATCAACTTGATGTGAAAAATGCATTTCTTTATGGAGATTTACAGGAATAGGTATACATAGAGCAACCACCTGGATTTGTTGCTCAGGGGGAGTCTGCTTCCAAAGTATGTAAGCTGCATAAGGCTATCTATGGTCTCAAGCAAAGTCCACGAGCCTGGTTTGACAAGCTTAGTCAAATTTTAGTCACCTTTGGCTTTCGTCGTTCTCATTGTGACCATTCCGTCTTCATTCGAAAGACAGTAGCCGGACTTGTGATTTTGATTGTTTATGTGGATGACATAATATTATCTGGCAGTGACAGTGGGCATACATGAAACTAAAACTTACTTAGAGAAGCATTTTGTCCCTATAGATCTGAGAAAATTTCGATATTTTCTAGGCATTGAAGTCTCCAGATCATCTACATGACTGTGTCTTTCTCAGAGGAAATATGTACTTGATCTGTTGCAGGAAACTGGCATGCTTGGTTGCAAACCGGCTAACACTCCACTTGATCCAAACATGGACTGGGATGATGCAAACTCTCCTCTCTATGCTGATCATCACCAGTTCAGGAGGCTGGTAGGCAAGCTTATTTACTTGTCTGTCACACGAGCTGATCTTACTGCTGTTGTCGGATTCATCAACCGGTATCTTGACAAACCCCGACAATGTCATTGGGATGCTGTATGCCATATTCTGAGATATCTTAAAAGCTCTCCAGAAAAAGGCTTGATGTATAAAAAGCATGGCCACTGCAACCTATCTAGGGTCTCTGATTCAGACTATGCGGGAAGTCGTTCTGATCGGAAGTCAACTTTAGGCTACTGTACTTTTGTAGGTGGAAACCTTGTCACCTGGTGAAGCAAAAAGCAGACTGTTGTCGCCAGATCCAGTGCAAAGGCGGAATACCGAGCAATGGCTCATACTGCTTGCGAACTGTTATGGGTTCAGAGTCTCCTTCTGGAGTTTGACATATCTTATTCTAGCCCTATTCCTATGTTTTGTGACAATAAGGCCTCCATTTTTATTGCGAGCAACCCCACATTTCACGAAAGGACAAAACATATCGAGGTCGACTGTCACTTTATTCGAGGAGCAGTTCTCACTGGCAAAATTTGCACGCCATATCTCAGTACCGACAAGCAAGTTGCAGACATCTTTACAAAGATACTTCCCAAAGCTCGCTTTCTAACTCTGATTGACAAGCTGGGCATGTTCGACATCTACGCTCCAGCTTGAGGGGGAGTATAGAGATATGCTATTTTCTGTTATGTCTTGTTGAGTGTCATGTGCATAGCACGCGCCTCACTTATGCTGTTTACTTCTGTAGTTTAGTCCCATATTGCTCATCTCTGCTTTTGTCTCTACTCTCTTCTGTTATATAAGAGACTGCATTGTACACTGTTTTACTCACTCAATAAACAAGCCTTCATTTATCTATACAGACATATAATGCAACTGTTACAGGAAGCACAACCCCAAGGGGAAGGAGCAAAGGAGCCGAGGAGCAGGAAGAAGGGGAGTTCATCACATCCACAAAGAGGAGGAACATGAAAAAGATAGGGATTCCTAGTATTAATGGTGTGGATTCGATACTTAATACATTAAACAGTTTTGAAGCACTGAGTGATTCAAACAAGGAAAAGAAGAGCAGGTAGTCCAAGAAAAGACTAAGAAGTAGAAGAAAGACAACAAGGTGGAGCCAATGAGGCGCACCAGAGCACAAAAAACCTGTTGATATGTCCATTCTTCTATGGAATATCAACAAGGTGTGTGACAGGGAAAGAAGAGGGAGATACATAACTGGATTGCCGTAAACGGGTCATCACTTGTGGCTCTAGTTGAAGCAAAGATACAAAAGTAGAATGAAAAAAGCATTGGATACATGTTTCCTCAAGGATGTGGCCACGTGTCTAACCTAGAGTATTGTGACTTGGCTAGGGTGTGTGTAGCATGGAAACCAACTGCATGGCAACTCACAGTACAGGGAATGTCAGATCAACACATAACAGTGGATGGTAGGAACACAATTGGTCTACACATGTGCATGAAAACAGTGTATGCACATAACAATGCAAAAAGGAGGCAAGAGCTTTAGAAAGACATGGTTAATATCTCTAGACAAATGACGGTACCTTGGCTGGTGATCAGAGACTTTAACAATGTTAGGTTGCAGACTGAGAAGAAGGGAGAAAGACCGGTGTGTAACTCCGTGATTGAAGCATTCAACCAGGCTATTGACAAGGCGAAGCTGTTTGAGCTAACCATCATAGGTGGTGACAACTTCACATGGAACAATGAAAGAAAATCAGAAGATAGGATTGCAAGCAAACTGGATAGGGCCCTGGTCAATGAGGTGTGGCTACAAATGTTTCCTAATGTGTAGGTAAAGGCCGGGGGGGGTCTGAATTGATTTGATCATGCTCCCATCACAATGCAAATTTCAGATTAGTAGAAAAGAAAACCCTTCATATTTCTGAATTTTTGGGCTGATTGGAAAGGCTTTGATGATGTCAAAGAGAGTTGGAGTTTGCATGTTAACGACAACACAATGTATATCTTTGCAAAGAAGTTGTCAAACACAAAGTAAACATTAAAGAGGTGGGCCAAAGCTGAAGTAAATATCCAAAACTTAGTTGTGGAGACCAAGAAAGAATGCAAAGATGTCAGAGAAAAGCTAGCATCTGACCCACTCAATGAAGGGCTGATACAGAAGGGTGAGGAATTAAAGAAGATGCTGGAGGACCTAGAGAAAGCTGAGGAGAAATCTACAATCAGAGAAGTAGAGAAAAGTGGATGGAAGTTGGCGACAAAAACATCAAACTCTACCATTCAACCATTAAAAGAAGGGAAGCTGCCAATATCATTTCCGAGTTAATTGATGTAGAAGGGAGAGTGGTTAATAAACAGGAGGACCTGGAGGAACAAGCCATAGATTTTTATACTTCTCTATATAACAAAGTATTCAGACTGAACTACAGGAGGATGAGGTGGAGTGGAAGTTCAAACTGGAAAGCGCACATAATAATATTCTCACAAGGAAGATTAATGAGCAAGAGGTCAAAGAAGCAGTCTGGAGTATTGAGAGAAATAAATCACCAGGATCTAATGGGTTCAATGCATTCTTCTACAAGAAAACATGGGATATCATCAATGAGGATTTAATTGTTTATGGCATCTGATTCCTGGAGGGAGGTAACATGGTTAGACAGGTCAATCCTTCTTTCTTGGTGCTCGATCCAAAGAAGAAAGTGACGGCTTCTCTTGCTGATTTCAAACGTATTGCATGTTGCTCGGTATAATATAAAATCATAGCAAAGATTCTGGCGATGAGGCTAAAGCTAGTTCTTCCCTATCTCGTATCCAAAAACCAAGAAGCGTTTGTGGCAGGAAGGAATATCAGTGGCTGTGCTCTTTTGATAGGGGATGTTGGATTACAATGTCATGAGAGGAAGTGGGAAGTCCTGCTTAAAGCTCGACATTTCAAAAGCTTATGACAGAGTGAGATGTGACAAACTATGGTGGATACTACAACAAAAGGGGTTCAATGATCAATGGATTGGCTGGATGAAACAGTGTGTGGGCACTACTAACTTCTCTATTCTGGTTAATGAAACTTCTGTAGGAATGTTCAAAGGTGGAAATGGGATGCGGCAAGGAGATCCATTGTCACCTCTTCTCTTTGGGATTGTCACGGAATACTTCACACAAATGATGCAAGCTGTGGAAAGGAGGAAGGTGATCAAACCTTACACGGTGCATAGGACCAAGGTGATAATTCGTTTGTTTTTTGCAGATGATGTGCTAGTCTTTGTTGAAGCCAAACCCAACACGTTAGGAAGCCTGTAAAGCCTTCTTAATAGATTTTGAGAACAAAGGGGATTGTGTGTCAATGTAAGCAAGACACATCTTTACTTGTCTAAGAATTGCTACCATATTCAAGAGAGACTAGAGCATGTCATGGGAGTGGAGATGGGTAAATTTGCTACCAAATATCTGGGATTTTCGTTAGCTGGAGGCAACCTATAGGTCAAAGACTTTGCTGATTGCATTGATAGGTTAGATGAAATGATTAATAAATGGCCTACATAGAAGACGCCTATGGCAAGAAGAACTATTTTAATAAGGGCAACGATTGAGGGCCTTCTTATCTTTTGGGTGCAACAAGGTGAGATTCCTGGTCCTGTGCTTGATAGGATGGAAATGAAGATGGCTAATTTCTTATGGGCTGGTGATTATCATCCGATGAGGTATGTAAGATTGACGCACCCTAAGGAGGAAGGTGGACTAAATTTAAAAACAACCAGGATATTGCCAAGTGGGGTACACTGAGAAGAATCATAAATTATTAAGAAGGCACTTCCACTTAGGGAAGATGGATGAGGGAGAGATACCCAAGAGGACTGGAGTTCAAACCGAAGACTAGAGAGGGTTACTTACACACAATTAATGTTATGACAGAGATGTGGCAGCAAGTAAAGCATATCTTTGACTACAATGAAGGAGGTTGGAAACTTAAAGAACCAAAGTTGGACTTATGGGAAGTGACAAGATCAAGAACTGCAAAAGATAAGTACCTGGAACAGGTATGGGCTGGTATACATGTTCCTAAATGGAGCATGTGTGTATACAAAATTCTGCATGGTGCTTTAGCTACTTTGGACATGATACATAGGCAGAACCAGGAGGTTATCACCCTATGCTTGCTGTGCAAAAAGGAGTCACACGACCATCTGGTTGGGGGCTGCAATTTTACAAAAGAAATTTGGGAGCTGATTTGCCAGGATTTTGGGGTGCAAATGAAGCTGGAAAAGGACCCAAGAAGAATGATCTTGAGAGGCGGCAGAGAAGATAAGGAAAAGTTGATGTTTGTTGCGTTGTGCTACCACGCGTGGAACGAGAGGTATACTAGGAAACATGGTGGTGCAGCTACATGTTCAAAAAGTATACCTGTACAAATTTGTAAATGCGTGAAACGGAAGTTACACATCATATAGGAGTGTGAGTTGTTGGGTATTTTGATATGTAGAGTTGGGCTATATGTAACTCTTGACCTCCTATATATTTAGGAGGAAGTCGGAATATATTTACTTGATTCCGATACATACATGCATACATATGCCGAAAAAGGATAACTCGGTTGGCAAATTCCGCTGGTCCCCAATGAAGGGACCTGGGTTCGAACCACGCGGAGAAGCATTTCTTGATTTACCACCCTCCCGTGTGTTTGGCCTTCGCTAGGGCTCATGGGAGAGGGGGAGAGAAAACTTCTCTCTTAATCCCACACATACATACACACATATGTCGACAAGGAATGGCTCAAGTGGTCAAGCACTGCGTCCCCTAACAAAGGGACTCGGGTTTGAACCCCAGTTGCCACCTTGATTTACCACCCTCCCGGGCGTTCGGCCTCCGCCAAGGGGTGGGAGAGGGGGGGAGAAATCTTTCTCTTAATCCCATACATACGTTGACAAGGAGTGGCTTAATTGGCCAAACCCATACATACATACATACATACATACATACACTGACAAGGAGTGACTTAATTGGCCAAGCACGGTGTCCCCTACCAAAGGGACCTGGGTTCGAATCCCAATTGCCGTCTTGATTTGCGTTCAGCCTCCGCCACGGACGTAGGGGAGGGGGAAAGAATGCCTCTCTTAACTTGTGTTGTACAGGCCCCCGCCTGGGCGCCTAGGCTTAAGTCAGCCCGCCTCAAACTGGGCGCCCAACCCCCTAATTGACCTAAGTTGTTGACTAAGGCCTTTTGAAGGCCAAATTCTGCCAATTCAAGGCTAATTTAACTTAAATTAGATCTGAATTTGATCAAATTGAGTTATTTTATGGTTAAATTGGGTCTGATTTATCCCAAAAGGGGTCAATTTAGGGTAAATTAGGTCTGATCTGGGGGAAAACTAGCCTGATTTGGGGGAATGAGGTCTAATTTGGGGGAATTAGGTCTGATTTGGTCATGTAAGGCCTCGTTTCGATCAACATAGGGAAATTTAGGGTTAGTTAGGTTTGATTTGGTCATGTTATGCAAATTAGGTTTGATTTTAGGCCAAATTATGTCAAATTTGAGCAGATTAGGTCTGATTTGGGGAAAATAAGTCTGATTATGGGAAATGGTCTGATATGGTGAGATTAGGTCTAATTTCGCCAAATTAAATATTTTTTAGGTCAATATAAGGAATTTTTGGAGAAATTAGGTCTGATTGGATCATAATATACAAAATTAGGTTTTATTCAGGCCAAATCATGTCAAAATTGGGCACATTAGGTCTAATTTAGGGGAAACAAGTATGATTTGGGGGAAATTGTCCTAAATTGGATGACTAGGTCTTATTTGGTCAAATTTTGTCTCATTTAGGTGAATATATGAAAAATTTATGGAATTTGGGATTGATTAGGTCATGGTATGCAAAATTAGGTCTGGTTTAGGAAAAAATTAGGATAACCTAGGTCAAATTTGGATCAAATGAGTTTATATTAGGGCCAATCAATCCTAGTTTAGGTCTTGTTAGTTTTGATTTAGCCTAAATTCTACATAATAGTATTATACACTAGGAAGCACGGACACGGATACGGACACGGACACAGACACGGACACGGGACACGGCAATTTTTAAAAATGTAGGACACGGACACGGGGCCGGACACGGCAAATTGTTTTTTCCACATATATATGTATGCATTATTGATGTATAAACACATTCTATTATAGAAATTTAATTGTGGAGTTTGCATTTCATTTACTTAAAAGACATACAATCATCCATCAAACACATTCATCCAAATAGGAAAAACCCATCAGATACAACAAGCATGGCCTAGTGATATTTATAAATTTATGTAAACACATTCATGTCCATGCTTCCAATCAATTAAATCAAATTGTCAATTTAAATCATAACGCAATGACTTTTGAACAGTAAATAAACAATAATTAGACCAATTCAACAATAAAGAAATCCAACTCAGAATGATGTATGATTAAATACAATAAATACTACAGATTTGTATAACATAACTGAACCAACAACAACAATTATTGTTAACATTATAACAAAACAGAAGAAAAAGACTTATTAGAAAAATTGGGCATAGATTGATAGAGGGGCAGGATTACAGTAAGAAAACAACGAAAATTTGGAGTGAAATTGAGGAGAAGGGGAGCAAATATCGGTGGGTTAGGGAACATGGACGGGTTTAGTCTTTTTTCCTAACATAACTGGACCTGGATGTGGCTGGGCTGGGTCAGCCGTGTCCAAGCCGTGTCCCAGCCGTGTCCTAGCCGTGTCCAAGTCAAAAACTCTTCAAAAAAAAGTTGGACACTCCGGGGCCGTGTCCACCGCGTGTCCAGCCGTGTCCACGGCGTGTCCGCGTCCGATACGCGGCAGACACGGCCACGGCACCTCCCGGGAAGTGTCCGTGCTTCCTAGATTATACATGTTTTGGCTACAAACATTATCATGTTTAGCTTTCTGATTTTTATATGAATTTTGTTTAGGTAAAACTTCCACAATTCAATCCATATCTAATGATTTTGTTGCTTTCTTCAGGTGATGCTAGCACATTGATTGCATATTTATCATGTATATTTATGTGTAAGGATTGTATTTTTCAGAAATTTTACATGTATTTGTTAAAATAAAAAAAATATAAAAACACCTCCAAACGCCTGGGCCTCCGCCTGGGCGCCTAGGTTGTCTGGGCGCCCCCCTGGAACGCCTGGCCGCCTATACAACCAAGTCTTAACCCCATACATACATATATATTTATACATTTTTTAGAATTGGTCTGAATGGAATGTCCAACAAAATAGAAACATGAAACAATGCTTATTAATGATTAGTCGGAATAGTAAGGGTGACAAAACCTTACTATTTTGGTGCATTACATATACATACAATATGTGTGCTATAAAAGAAATATAAGAAGGGCATGGAGGCAATGGAAGTGATGAACTCGTCTTATTTGCCAAGCTTGAACATGAAATTCAGATGCTCTACATAGTCCGGAAAGACAAAATGGGGGAGATTTCGAGTTTGAATCTTAGGAACGATGATATCTTGTAAACCCTTAACATAAAAGGGCAAATTTGAGTCTTTTCCCTATTTTTGTGAGTTATTCGTCTGTGTAACACATCCTTTTGTCCCCTTTTTATGGGGTCAAATAAATGTTTACCGAACTTTCGATATGTACACATTTTGTTGACGAGTCAATATATATATGTAACTTTCATAACGCAAATATTTTTCGTATATTTATATGTTATAGTTTAATATATATACATATATTCCCATTATTATCATTTTTCATAAAATTATTTTTGTTCGATTTTTGACATTTATTAAAATCCTCAACCCTCGAGTATGCTCGACAAGTTGTTTCCTCCTTTAGTCAAGACATGAGAATGATTCATAAATGCTCTTGTGCTTATTGCCGTCAACAATGGTATTGCTTAGCGTAAAAACTGTTACCTTCTTGCAATTACTCGCTTACTCACCATCCATGCTAAACTTCTCAAAAATCTTTGGTCTAAAGTTTCTCACCGCATGTTTCCTTATCAATTGCCAACCACCCTATGTTCTAAAATGAAATCACCTTTTTGTTCTTATATCCTTAAAAGACTGTTAAATAGTGTTTTATTTAGCTCTTTATATTCACTTGTTATTTCCCTATTCTATGAGAACCTATATGTAATTGTTCATTCTATAAATATATGGGGTACACACATCGTGCACCTTAAAACTTACAGACAACTCAAGATGGTATCAGAGCAGGTGCTCTAGCCGCCACCCTCCCTGTAGCCGCCTCTCTCTCTCTCTCTCTCCCCCCCCCCCGCGCCACCCGCAGACGCCGGCTGCTGCTGCCTGGAGGCCCTCCGTGTTTGGAGCTGGCCTATTAGTGCAACCCACACGATCATTTTTCGCCTCCGACTATTTGTGTTGAGGGTCTTCGGAGCCCTACCCCTTCTCTCTGCTCGCGTCGGCCCTTGATCCGCCGGGTTCTCTGCTGCGTCTCGGCGTAGTCTACATGTAAGCTGGTCCTTCCAGTTGCTCTATCTGCCTGCTGTCGCCTAGCCGAAGGATCTAGGCAGTTTTGACTCCTGCTGCTGTTCTCTGCCTTTTTTGGACTCGACCTCCCTCATGGCTTCCTCCCATGAGGACTTTGTCGTCAAGTGAATACTGTGAAGCTAGATGGGCGCAACTATCAACATTGGGTTTGCTCCATGGAGATCTTTGCGAAGTCACAAGGCAAGCATTCCCATCTGACTGCAGCCCCGCCTCCTGCTCCACCCAGTACTGCCGAGTCCAAGGAGAAAAAGATCTATGATGACTGGGTCAAGGATGACTCGACCGTGATAACGTGGATTCTGAACAACAGTGAAACTCACATCAACGTTACTCTACTTCGTCTCCCAATTGCCAAGGAGATGTGGGATCAACTGGCAAGCATGTACTCGCATAGTAAGAATCTGAAGGTGTTTGACCTGAACAAACATGTAACATCCCTGACCTGGGTTTAGGGCTAACCCTATTTGTTTGGCTTAAATAAGTTGCTTAGAACTTTCATATAATCCTCTAAAATATTTTATTATTGTGTGACAAACTTATGTTGTAAGTTTGGTCCTGTTTGAATAATATTTGAGCAATGTTCCCTTGTTATGGACCAAAATGTAATTTACCCAAGATAAGGGGTTATATTGCAATATGTCACATGTTGAACGTGCCTTAAGTGTTTTAACATCTTAAGAGAGAGAATAATGCTAAGTGGTGGCTTGTGGAAAGCCTAAAATTCCAAGTTTAAACTTGTTTGAATAATGCTAGTGCCTTGTGCACCAATTTTGGTACAAATTGTAATTTACCCAAAATGTAGGGTTGATATGAAAATTACCACCTCTAGAGTGTCCCTACTCCCTCTATGTATCATTTAGAGGAGGGAGAAAGTAAGAGACACCATGTTTAAATCATATTTGAGTGATGGTACTCTTGGTGATGAAAAGACCAAGAAAGGGTTGAATATGAAACCCTAATTTGAGTTGTATCGGGTTGTAGACTTGATATGGGAGTGCCTATCGGCCAAGGAGCCATAGAGGGGATCCCATATCGGTTTGTGGACACTTGGAAAAGACCATGACGACCTAAGCACCTCAAGGAGGTGAAGTGTATCGGTTTACAACTTCCTTGGAAAAGTTGTATCGGGTTGTGAATAAAGTGGTAATTGAGTTGATATATCTTATCCAAAGAGATAAGTGATGGCCGAGATATTATCTCTAGATTATCCTCAAGTGTTTTGCATGTTAAGATAAATGTGAGTGCATGCATGTACACGTGTTAACCATGCATGGACATGTGGCACCTAGTAGCTTAAAATGATGACACCTCATATACACTCTTTTTCATGAACCTCAACTATATATACCACTCCTTTCACCTATTAGGGAAATTTTTCGAATCTTACCACCCTATTTTTTCTTAGATATCATGCATAGAGTCTTGGTATCGTGCATAGGTGAAGGGGTATCGTTCATAGAGCCTTGATATCGACCATAGCAAAGTGATATTGGCCATAGCAAAGTGATATTGGCCAAGTGGAGGGATATCGGCCACAAGTGAGGGATATCGGCCACAAGTGGTGAGGTATCGTGCATAGTGCTGAGGAGCTCAAGTCTTGGACCTTTGATAAGCTCATCTTCAACCTTGGGAACGTGAAGATTTGGAGCTTGGAGCTTTGAAGTTGTTCTTGAGGCGGGTTATATAACTTGAACTCAATTATGTTATTTCTCACCTTCAATCTTGCTATACTTGATGATTTACTTCCAATTTCGAATTCTATTGAATAATTGATGATCCTATGAGTGCTAAAAGTTGTTTAGGACTGTTGTACATGAACTAGAACAGTAAGAGCAAGAGTCTAGAGATTGATGATGATGACATCATCACGGTCCAACCCGATATCGGGTTGAAGCACCTCTAAACCCGAGATGATTAGAAACCCTAGATTATGAGCAACCCGATATAGGTGATCCAAGTATCCACCTCAAATACGATATGGTGATGAGTTATACCTCATGGACGATATGAGTGACACATACACTCATTTTGTACACGATATGAGGTCAAGCACTCACCCTATACATGATATGGTGCTAAGTACGTCTAACTTGAGATGACAAACCCTAAATTATGAGTAACCCAATATGAGTGATCTAAGTGCCCACCTCAAGCACGATATAGAGGTGAGTTTTTACTTCATGGGCGATATGAGTAATACATACATACACCTTGAGCACGATATGGGGTCAAGCTTTCACCTTATACACGATATGGTGTCAAGTATATACCCTAACCCGATATGGTGTTGAAACCCAACATGGTATTGTGAAACCCGATATACCTTGGAACCCCACACCCCTATCGATTTGTACACTAGAGATAGTTGAGACCATGGTGCAGAACTTCGACTTCGTGTCGACTTCGCCAGGTGTGGAAGTGGAAGTTTGTGGAAACTTCGAGGAAGTTTCGAGGAAGTTTAGACGCAAACTTCGACAAACTTCGATGCCATTTTTTGAAGAAAATGATGTGAATTTGAAGGAAACTTTAATCGAAAAGTACTATATATGTTATACATCTATCTTATATATGTTAATTTAACACAAAACACAATTCACAACTCTCTAGCCCTAGTTTCAAGGGTCAAATGTGCAATACACATATACAAATATAGTTCACCATATGTATTCTATACAATATACAGTCAAATAGTAGTTAAAACACCCTATCTAGGAAAGAGTGGCAACAAACAACATAGGAGTTGATATTAGAAGTTGTGAAGAGGGTTGGAGGCAACACTTATGCCTTATATGGCCTTTGGGACACTAGTTAGGATTAATGCTCTGGGTCGTCTCAACTTCGACCAAACTTCGCCCAACTTCGCCAACTTCGAGGAAACTTCGACAACTTCGGAGAAGTTGAGACGAAAATACACACAAAAAAGTCAACTTCGCCGACATCACTGAAACTTCGCCCCGAAGTTTGGACGAGGCCGAAGTATTTGGGATTCGACTTCGCCTATGGTCGAAGTTCGAAGTTTCGGCGAAATTTCGCCAAAAATCGTCGAAGTTATGTTCCATGGTTGAGACTAATTAGTTGTCTAGCCTATCACTCATCACATGAAGGGTAGGACGATACCATGAAGATTTTGAAGAGATATGAACATAAGGGTCAAACCCGATATGCAAACCCTAAAGGTTGAGTAACCCAATATGGATGCACAATATGGGGATAAGGATATACCTCATGCACGATATGATGATGAGGTTACTCCTCAAGCACGATATGGAAGTATGATATGGTGTCAAGTACACACCCTTATGCCCGATATGGTGGAAGCACCTCAATCCAATATACTTGATTGAGTAACACATGAATTGTGTTATGTCAAGTAATACATTAAGACATAAAGAGTTTAATGCATTTTGATAAATGTGGGCCAATGTAGCTTGGGAGAAGGATTGAGCCAACCTAATGGCGTATGATGTAATCAACATCCAAGGATGAAAGAGAAACTTATACTTGTATAATAATCTTGTAATGAGTATACATTGATACTCCTAATATGTGTGGAGTATGAATTAGGGTTTTGATTCTTGATGAACGTACTGGAAACCCTAATTGGCTTAAAAGGGAAACCCTAACCCTAATGAAGGGTATTGATATGATTTGAAACCCTAATCTGTTAATAAAGGGAAACCCTAACCGGTAAGAAAGGGAAACCCTAACTCTAATGATGGGAAGGTTGTATTTCTCTTGTATTGCATGGTGATGATAAGTATTTGATATTGCTGTTATCATAAAATACCAACCATGATCATGAGATAATGAGCATAGCTAGGTATGAGCTATGATGTTTCATATAATACAAATTCAATGGGTCTTGTGAGCCATGTGAAATACTTGTACAACAAGTATAATGTTTATAGAGGTCTTATGACCTAGAGATGGATGTTGCCTAGTGAGAGGTGACAAGATGTTTATAATAGTCTCATGATCTAGAGATTGATGTAAGAGATGGCAATGTTCAAAATAAACTGGGGAAATGGGAACCCCGTAACATAATAATAATAATAAATGGTTATAATGATAATAATGAAATCTTGGTCATACATGCATTATGGTTATAGCCAAACGAGGGCTATAGTGTTTTGAATATGCTAAAATAAGATATGAGGAATACTTAGTATCATATAAAGGATGTGAATGGCATGATGGCTTGACCGAGGTATAATGCCTAGCAAAGGTGATGTGGTATTCAATGATGAGTTTAAGGGATTGATATCCCATAATGAAAGTGAAAGGGAAACACAAAGGTATCCCAACTACTACGGAATCCTTAGCAATATGATGCATAATCACAGGATTGGTATAATCTAATACCTGGCTGTAATTTCACTGGATTGGTATAAACCAATACCTGGCTGGAACATATTCACAGGATTGGTATAATCCAATACCTGGCTGTAATTTCACAGGATTGGTATAAACCAATACCTGGCTGGAACATATTCACAGGATTGGTATAATCCAATACCTGGCTGGAACATATTCACAGGATTGGTATAATCCAATACTTGGCTGTAAGTTCACAGGATTGGTATAAACCAATACCTGGCTAGAACATAATGATGTATATTTACAGGATTGGTAGAAACCAATACCTGGCTAACAGTTTGGCGGAGGCCAACAACTAGAAATGAGAATGATTCATGGATATCATACCATGATAATATTATTGCAGGATAAGCTTGAGATGTTGGTATAATATGAGGGGTAAACGATACACATGTCCTTCATATTCCTTATAAAGGGAATAGATGATTTACTGCTCTATCATAGACAGTTGCAATGCTTTAAAAGATGAGAATGTTCTAATCTGCTTATCAACAGTGACTATTCTTGCTTATTAATATAAAAGAACCTCTGCTCAGTTTTATACTTTACCTGTGATAATAACATTGTTGGCGGAGAGTTATATCTCTCGCTGAGACTTGTCTCACCCCGAGGGATCCACAATTTTTAGGTGGACTTGCACGAGGAGGTTGAGATCGTACTGCAGAGGAAGGACAACATCAGAGGCAGCAGTAACAACCCAGGTTGAGTGTATTGTCTGTCGTGTCTTGTAGATAGAAGTCCTATGTGTCGTCTCTGTACTCTCAGGTCCTTGGATTTAGTACGTGATGGTTTTATGAACGATCTGAGATTTTGGCTTATATGCCTCGAGGTTTTATGTTGCTTATGTATAGGTTTTGGCAAAGCAACTGTTATATGTTATCCTCACGATGAGATGGTGCAATGTATGTACAATGTGAACCATGATGTATATATTACTTTGGTTCTTTTCTTAAGAAGTTTTCCTAGAAATGGATCTCTTTGCAAAATGGCTTTAATTTTTAGTGATTTTTGTTAATCCACGGTTAATGTTTATTCCACATAATTACTATGACGATTTGGCTTTTGGTTTGATAGCGGTCGTCACAAAATAGCTGTCCCATTTGCGCTTCATTGGGCTTGATATTGCTGACTACTTTTTGACCTTTAAAGGCGTCTGGGCTGGGCTTGAGAATCTTCATCCCTTATCTTCCGACTTAGCCACGATGCAATGACAACGGTAGGAACTCCAGGTTGTCCAGTTCCTCTGCGGCCTTCCCGACTCATATGTTGATGTGGTTGATCAGATTCTCGCGAATGATCCTTTACCCACGTTGGAGAGTGCCTTTCAGCATCTCCAACGTCTGCTGGCTTCCTTGTCGGATATTCCTTCTGACACTGGTGACCCTACTGCTCTTGCTGCTACATCTGGCTGTGGTCGTGGTAGGGGTTGTGATCGACCTCCGAACAACCGCCGTGGCTCCCTTGGTCGTGTCTCATCTGCTAATGCTTCTGGAGGTGCCGCTACTCAACGGTACTGTGACTTTTGTGGCCGCAACAACCGTACTGAAGACATATGTTAGAAGAAACATGGCACACCTGCGTGGGCCAATGCTGCGTCTGAGGATGCTTCTCAGACACCTTCTGCTGCTCTCGCGACCGCCTCTACTGCTGAGTTCATCCGCTCCGAGGTGGAACGTCTCCTACTTGAGAGGACTGGTATTTCCTCCTCATCTACTGCTGAATCCGGAGCTCACACTACCACTTACACTAGTTGTGATTCTGCCTTTTTGAGTGCTCCTTCTAATGTTGGTAATACCAAATGGGTGATTGACTCTGGAGCCTCTTCTCATATCTCGGGCAACCGTTCTCTCTTTTATATACTGTCTAAGCCTTGTTCTAAATCTGCTGTTATGCTTGCTGATGGTTCTAAATCTGTTGTATCTGGAATGGTGATATCTTTGCTCAAGTCCTTCTGTGATCTGCTTTATGTGCCAAATTTTCTGCTAAACTTGCTATCTGTCAGTAAAATTGTATGCAATCTGAATTGCAGTCTGACCTTTGCACTGGGTACTTGTGTTTTTCAGGACCTTCACACGAGGATGAAGATTGGTGGGGGGCATGAAGGACCTAATGGACTCTACTACTTGGATGAGTTGAAACGGATTAGCACTACGGCTCTGGCTTCGACATTATCATCTTCTGTTTCCGCATTATAATGGCATTTTAGACTTGGGCATCCGTCAGCTGATAAATTAAAACATGTTATTTTTGGTTTTGGCACACACAGTTTTCAGTGCGAAGCATGTCAATTAGGAAACAGTCAAGAATTGTATTTCCCAAAAAATCTCAGTTTGCTAGCAAAAATATTTTTGATTTGGTGCATGCTGATGTATGGGGTCCTTGTCACGTTCCAAGTTTGTCTGGCAATAAATATTTTATTTTTTTCATTGATGATTACTCCCGTGCTACTTGGTTGTTTATGTTGAAAGATAGATTCCAAGTTCTGCCTACTATTAAGTTCTTCTTTGCTGAAATTAAAACTCAGTATTCTATACCTATTAAAATCCTGTGTACTGATAATGCTTTGGAATTTGTTCAAAAAATGTTGAATCATTTTATCGTTCTGTGGGTACTATTCATCAAACTTCTTGTGCTTATACACCCCAACAGAATGGTGTTGCGGAAAGGAAAAATAGGCATTTACTTGAAGTTACTAGAACTATCATGTTGCATTCTAATGTTCCCAAACATTTTTGGCTCGAAGCGGTTGTTACTGCCTGTTTTTTGATAAATCGTATGCCTTCATCTTTTATTGGGAATAAAATTCCTGTACAAGTACTACAACCCAATCTTCCTCTATTTTTTGTACCTCCGAGAATTTTTGGGTCGACGTGTTTTGTTCGCTTGGACCGACTCAAGAGAAGTTGTCACCTCGAGCTGAAAAATGTATTCTTTGGGATACTCACGGACTCAGAAAGGATACCGTTGCTATAGCTCTGTTACTAAAAAATGGTTCACGAGCAGTGATGTAGTTTTCTTTGAAGACACTCCATACTACTCTATTAAGGGAAACATGTTGAGTTCAGATCTCATTGCAGCACCTCTGCCCATTATTAGTGATTCTAAATCTACTGTGCAACCTGATGAGACTACGTCTCCTCCTCTCATTGTTACCAACGCAGGAATCGGCCGCCGCAACCTACTCCTGCTCAAGACCCCCCCAATGACAACCAATCTTCTCATTCAGAAGGTCCTGCCCCTGCAGAGGTAACTTCTGATCTAGATTTACCTATTGCTCTCAGGAAAGGTACTAGATCATGTATATCTCATAATATTGCTAACTATGTCTCTACTGCGCATCTGAGTATTCATGTTAGTAATTTTGTTGCTGCTCTCTCTGTTGTATCTGTACCCAAAAATGTGCATGACACATTACAGAGTACGGCCTGGACGCATGCCATGACTGAGGAGATGGATGCTCTTACTAATAGAGTTACTAGGATCTGGTTGATCCTCCTTCTGATTGTAAACCTGTTGGATGTTGTTGGGTTTACACTGTCAAGTATCATCTTGATGGAACTGTTGAATGCCTGAAGGCCCGCCTTGTGGCAAAAGGGTACACTCAGACTCATGGTATTGATTACTTTGAAACTTTTTCTCCTGTTGCCTGGCTAAATTCTGTGCAGGTTCTCACGAGGGCTCTGTTTGAGCCCATAAATAGACTTCTTCAACCTACAGACTTTGTGTGACTCCCCCTGAGCAACAAATCCAGGGGGTTGCTCCATATATACTTCCTCTTACAGATCACCATACAAGAAAGCATTCTTAACATCTAATTGCAGCAGAGGCCAGTCCAGATTAATAGCAACAGAAAGAAGAATTCTGATTGAATTAAGGCGGGCAACATGAGAAAAAGTTTCAAAGTAACCGATACCATAAGTCTGTGTATACCCTTTTGCAACCAAGCGTACCTTCAGCCGTTCTATAGTACCATCAGGTTGATATTGAACAACATATACCCATCTGCAACCTACATGCTTACATTGAGGAGGTGGATCCACCAACTCCCAAGTTTGTCTTTCAGTAAGAGCACACATCTCTTCTTGCATAGCAGAAGTCCAGGCTGTACTTTGCAAGGCATCATGAGTATTTTTCGGAATAGTGATAACAGATAAAGCAGAGACAAAATTGCTAGCATGAATACTCAGATGTGCAGTAGATACATGGTTAGCAATGTTATGAGAAGTGCTGGAACGAGTTCCCTTTCTAAGAGCAATAGGTATATCCAGGTTAGAAATTACCTCAGGTGTGGCAGGACCTTCTTGAGGAGGAGATTGGTGTTGAGTGGGGAGTACTTGTTCAGGTGGAGGCCTGTTCTTGCGTTGATAAACAATAAGAGGTGGTGTCGTATTCTTAGGTGGCATTTGATCAGAATTCTCAGACACACATTCAGTAGTAATAGGCAGAGGGGAAGCAATAATATCAGGCTCCAACCTATCTCTGCTAGATGAGTAGTATGGGGTATTCTCAAAGAAGACAACATCACTGTTGATAAACCATTTCTTTGTAGTAGGACTATAGCATCTATATCCTTTTTGTGTACGAGAATACCCTAAGAAAATACATTTCTCAACACGGGGAGATAATTTATCATGAGTAGGACCAAGCAATCTCACAAAACATGTACAACCAAAAATTCGAGGAGGTACAGTAAATAAGGGTGCATCAGGTTGTAGAATTTGGACAAGTACTTTATTTCCAATCACAGAGGAAGGCATCTGATTAATTAAGAAACATGCAGTCAATATTGCTTCAGGCCAGAACAATCTGGGTACATGATAATGCATCATAATAGTTCTAGCAACTTCTAACAAATGTCTATTTTTCCTCTCAGCTACTCCATTTTGCTTTGGTGTATATGCACAAGAAGTTTGATGTAAAGTGCCAACAGAATGACAAAACATTGCAACATCTTTTTGGACAAACTCAAGTGCATTATCAGTACGAAAAACTTTAACAGGCAGAGCATATTGTGTTTTCACCTCAGCAAAAAAGGATTTAATAGTAGACAACACTTCAGACCTACTTTTCAACAGAAACAACCAAGTGGTCCGAGAGAAATCATCAATAAATAGTAAAAAGTATTTGTAGCCAGACAAATTAGGCACATTACAAGGACCCCATACATCAACATGAACAAGATCAAAAAGGTTTCTGCTACTACTCTGAGGACGTTTAGGGTAAACAGCCCTAGTCTGTTTCCCTAACTGACATGATTCACACTAAAACTTATGAGTGCCAACACTAGAAATGACATGTCTTAGTTTTTCAGAAGAAGGGTGTCCAAGACGGTAGTGCCATTGTAATGCAGAGACTGATGCAGATAATGCCGATAAAGTAGAAGCCAATGCAACCTTGTCCAGTCTTCTGCCCCCCCAGATAAAAGAGGCCATCAGATCCTTCATGCCCCCCACCAATCTTCGTCCTCGTGCGAAGGTCCTGAAAAACACACGAACCAGGTATAAAGGTCAGGCTACATTGCAGGCTGCGTAAGATTTTGCTAACAGATAATAAATTCAGCGGAAAACGAGGCACATATAAAGCCGACTTCAGAAGAAACTTAGATACAATGTCTCCAACCCCAGAAATTGCAGACTTAGAACCATCATCAAGCATGATAGAAGAAGCAGTAGCTGGTCTAGATAAATTTCTAAATAAAGCTCGATTTCTAGAAATGTTAGACGATGCACCCGAATCGATAACCCATTTTGTATTACCAGCACTAGAAGATGGAGTACTGAGGAAGACAGTATCACAACCCAAGTAGGTCGCAACATGGCCTCCACTTGTAGTGGCAGTAGAAGAGGAGCCAGTATGCTCACGTAGTAGGCGCTCCACCTTAGCACGAATGTAATCCGCAGTGGCAGTACCCGAGTCATCAGACAGAATAGGCTGGGTAGGTGTCTCTGAAGTAGTAGTAGTGTCACTGGTCGCATTGGCCCATGCAGGTTTACCATACTTTTCCCAGCACTTGTCTTCAACATGATTAGACCGGCCACAGAAGTTGCAGAAGCGTTGGCTAGTCTGAGGACGAGCAACAAGAATAGTAGATCTAGAGGATGCTCCACGACCCGCAGAATTCCTCCCCCTACCAGTACCAAGAGGAGGACGAGCATCATATGAACGACTGCGTCTACGGCCACGACCACGACCAGACATCACAACAAAAGCAGTCGAATCCCCAATATCAGTAGGAGTCTCAGATGACGATGCATGCAAGCGCTGTAGTCTCTAAAAAGCAGTCTGAAAAGTAGGCAGCGGATCACTGGTGAGAATCTGATCCACCACCCCGGCATAGGAATCAGGTAAGCACAGAGGAACTGGGCTACTTGCAACTCCTGTCGCTGTCGTTGCATAGTAGCCATATCAGTAGACAAGGGATGGTAGGCTTCCAACTCCCCCCACAATCCCTTGAAGGTAGAGAAATAATATGTCAGATCAGAACCAGAGAAACGCAGACGGCTGAGTTGCTTGTTGATATCAAACACCTTCTTTGGATTTTGACTGTGTGAATATGTGCTGGCAAGTTGATCCCACATTTGCTTTGCCGTCTGCAGGTACAATAGTGTGACACTAATCTTGGTCTCACTACTATTCAGAATCCATGTCATGAATGTGGAGTCGTCCTTCACCCAATCATCATAGGCTTTCACATCCTTCGAATCGGCTGTTGCAGGAGGCACGGGCGGTGGATCTCGCGTCAGGTGTGACATTTTTCCTTGTGATTTAACATATATCTGCATAGAGTACACCCAGTGCTGGTAGTTTCACCCATCTAGCTTCACAGTTGTCACCTGACGTCGCAGATCTTCATGAGTAGACGCCATCAGGAAGAAACAAATGCAGACGTAGAGTTACAGGCAGGCAACAGCAGTCAGGCACATGCAGTGGAAGTCAGCAGTTAGAGGCAGAAGTCCAACACATGGACTAGTAGTAGAAGGTAGAAGATCCACACATGGATCGTAAAAAAACACCCACATAGGGGCAGCAGAGAAGATAAAAAACCTACGCCAACATGGAGGATCAGTCACTCCACCATGAGGCGCAGGCAGACAGAGAGGATGAAGCCCGTTACGCCGTCAACGTGCCAGAACTGGAAAGTTACCGAGGCTGTCCGGAGATTTCGGAAAGAGAAACGGAGCTAGACGGAGGGGCCTGTGGTGGATTAGGCCACAAGGATGGAGGATATTAGGGGATTAGAGGTGGATGGAGGACTGCGGAGGGGTGGACGACGTTACAGTAGCGGGGCTACTATAGCAGTACTGTAGCGGTGGAAAAAAGGAGATTTCGGAGTGTGGCGGCGGCTAGGGTTGGTGGAGAGAGAGGGATTAGGTTTAAGGTGGATCGGCCCGCTCTAATACCATGTGAAAGACAATGAGACTTGGAGAGCTTAGGGTTGCACAATGTGTGCACCCTTCTATTTATAGAAAAGTAAGAATTACAGAAAGGTCCAGATATAATGGAAAATAACATAACATAAATAAAGCAACACATATATTAACATGTGGCAATCAATCTGGATTGACCCCTTATCCAGCTGGACGTGAAGAATGCCTTCCTTTATGGTGATCTGTAAGAGGAGGTCTATATGGAGCAACCACCTGGGTTTGTTGCTCAGGGGGGGTCACATAAAGTCTGCCGCCTCAAAAAGTCTTATTTATGGACTCAAGCAGAGTCCGCGTGCCTGGTTTGATAAACTGAGCAAGATTCTGTCTACCTATGGCTTTCTCAGATCTCATGTTGATCATTCTGTCTTTATTAAAAAGACGTCCTTTGTTATTGTGGTTCTTATTGTGTATGTTGACAACATTATTTTATCTAGTAGTGATCTCTTTGCAATTAATGCTACTAAAGCCTACTTATGCAAGCATTTTGTCACTAAAGATCTGGGTAAACTGAGGTACTTTTTGGGGATTGAAGTTTCTAGGACTGCTAATGCTCTTGTTCTATCACAACGAAAGTATGTTCTTGATCTTCTACAGGAAACTGGAATGCTTGGAGCTCGGCCGACTAATACACCTCTAGATCCTAATGTGAATTGGGATGATGATTAATCCCCTCTGTATCCTGACAGTAAAAGATATAGAAGACTGGTTGGCAAACTGATCTATTTGACTGTCACTAGAGCTGACATTTCTACTGTTGTTGGTGTTGTTAGCAGGTATCTTGACAAGCCTAGACAGTGTCATTGGGAAGCACTGTGTCATATCTTGAGATATCTGAAGAAAGCTCCTGGTAAAGGCCTATTTTGTAGAAAATATGGTCATTGCTCTCTTGAAGGCTATTCTGATTCTGACTATGCTGGAAGCAAAATAGACAGAAAATCGACCTCTGGTTACTGTACCTTTGTTGGTGGAAATCTGGTTACCTGGCGGAGCAAAAAGTAAATGTTGTGGCTAGATCTAGTGTTGAGGCTGAGTACCGTGCTATGGCTCATATTGCATGTGAACTTCTGTGGGTGTAGTCTCTTCTAAAAGAACTTGATGTGGGATCTTCTGTTCCTATTCCTATGCACTGTGATAATAAAGCAGCTATTTTTATTACAAATAATCTTGTCTTTCATGAGTGGACCAAGCACATTGAAGTTGACTGCCACTTTATCAGAGAATCTATTCTGACTGGTCGTATCTGCACTCCTTTTACTCGCTTAGAAGATCAAGTTGATAATATCTTCACCAAGCTACTAGACAAGAAACATGTCAGCTCTCTTGTGGACAAGTTGGGCATGATTGATATCTATGCTCCAACTTGAGGGGGAGTGCTAAATAGTGTTTTATTTAGCTCTTTATATTCACTTGTTATTTCCCTATTTTATGTGGACCTATATGTAATTGTTCATTCTATAAATATACGGGGTACACACATTGTGCACCCTAACCCTTACAGACAACTCAAGAAAGACCATTTCCTCAATCTCGGGTTTTCGGCTGCGTCACCTTTATCCATAATTTTGACCCAAAGACTGACAAACTCCCCCAACACTTAAAATTGAAAGACAGTTTTTCTTTGCTCTTCCTTTGTCTTCTTCGATGCAAACCGATACGTTTTTCTCTCTATCGAACCCTTTCATCCAAGTTGACCACCATCTTCATGACCACCGTTACCACTACCTCCACCACCTACACCACCTCCACCATCCACCACCTCCACTGACTAGTTTTTTCATTTTCTCTCCATGTGGTTCCCCTAAGGCCCTAAGCACACATGGTTGAGTGCCTTTGCTACAATTAGGAGACTTTATGTTTTCATATCACTACACATTATTCAAGTGGTTTACTCTCCTACCGCCCCTTTTTGGTAGCACCCTCTATTTTCTATTTTTTACCGGCTGTGCATCTATTACCGATATTGCTCCCCTTTTTCTCTTTCCCTAAGTTCTCTTAATCTCTAATATCATTGTAAATAAATGCATCTTTTATTCAACATCAAAGGTAGAGATTTATGCCAAAGAACTGGAAAGAGGTTATTTTCTTTGTAATATTTGTCCGATAAAGTAATGAAAATTTGATCCAGTTATGAAATATTCTAAAGTAATCATGTTAAATGGAAGATATATATACTTACTGTTAATATATCTCTTTATATTCTATTATTTGTAATTTCTATATATTGTTGGACCTCTATGTAATTTCTCCAAGTTTCTATTAATAAAAGGGTGAGGGGCATGAACCCTCACTCAAGCTGCATTGCACGTTGCTTTGTGGCATCCACATTTACATGGTACCAGAGCAAGGCTGCTCCTAGGGTTCTTCCAAGCCGCCACCCCCTCTCTCTCCTCTCCTCCACGCGGCCGTCGGCCACACAGACCGGCGTCGCCACCCTCCCGGGCAGCAAGCAGCCGCCGTTGCCCAAGGTGACAGCCACCACCGCCGGCTAGGAGTTGCAGCAGCAGCCGCCGGCCCAGGGTAGGCACACCAGCCGCCAGCAGCTCCTTGTTCCTCCGGTCGATTCCGAAGGAAATGGCGTATTAAATTTCATAGCAGAGGGTCCGTCCGTACGTATGAAATTCTTAATCAAATCTCCTCCATGTGTGATTAGGCAATTTTCTTTTGGGGGTCGTGGATGCGTCAGACACACATCTAACTTTTTGAGGTGATGTGTATCTTCCTGTCACTCAATCCTTTCGGTGATGTGTATCTCTCTGTCACCCTCAATCCTTTCTGTGACGCGTATCTCTCCGGCATCCTATCTCTTCGTTGAATCATGGAGGACACCAAGGCATCTACCATCTACAACGAGATGTCACCTATCCCCTCCATCAAGCTGAACGGGAAGAATTATCTCTTGTGGATGAATGTTGTCCATACAGTGTTAGAATCCCGAGATAAGGCAAAACATGTTGATTCTGATCCTCCTGCTTCTACTGATAAATGCTATGATGAATGGAAGCATCATAATAGTCTGGTGAAGACATGGCTATGGGGGAGCATGGAACCTGGTATTGCTTCTAGGTTCATGTTCTATACTAATGCCAAAGACATATGGGATGTAGTAAAGAAGCATTACTCTCAAGAAAGAATGCTCTTCGTCAGTTTATGATATATGATCGTCTCTTTGCAGAACGATAGGGAGACAAGCCTTTAGAAGAATATTTTGGAGTGGTCCAAGGTATTGCTCAAGAACTGAGCTTCTATCACCCAGTGACTGTCCAAGAACAAGTCAAAGACAAAGATGACTTGATTACTGCAAAGTTCCTATCTGGCCTGAGTTCTTCATGTAGTTCAACCTGCAGTGTCATCCTCGCCTCTGACAAACTTCCCAGCCTGGAAGAAACCTACTTAAGGATTTTACAATCAAATTTTGAACCAGTTGATCCTACCACAATCTCGCCTTCTAGAGATTCTCATGTATCTGTAGCCGCTGCAGTTAGAGGAGGTCGTACAGGTATGGGCCGAGGACGTGGAGCACGTCCTAAGTGCACCTTCTGTGACAAACCTGGACACACTGTTGAGAAATGTTGGAAGAAGTATGGTAGACCTGCTGCACCACCTGTGGGGCAACAAACTATGCTAGGATTGCTGAGTCTTCTGAGTCGTCTGCATCAAGTTTTGGTTCTTCTGGCATCACACTCACAAAGGAAGAATATGATAGATTTATTCTGGCTACACAACATCTAAGTGTGGGATCTTCTTCCTCAGTAAATCTGGCATCTACCACTGGTAATCAGGCTACCTCTTTACTGACTTCTGGTTCAACTTCTTCATGGGTGGTTGATTTCAGAGCCTCACAACATATGACTGGTATGAGGAGACTACTTCATTTCATTGACTCACATATTCCTCACAAATTTGTAACCATAGCAGATGGTTCAGTGAGGAGACTGTTTGCAAGTGGATCTGTTTCTTTGACTCCTAAAATTTATATTAAATTTGTTCACTATGTGCCTGCATTTCCTTTTAATCTTCTGTCTGTTGCAAAATTAATTGATACTGTGAACTATACAGTGACATTTGAGCCTTCTTGCTTTGTATTACATGATCTCAAGAGTATGAGGACGATTGGTGGGGGGCCTACGAAAGGTGATCTCTACCTCTTCCTTGGTGACAGTCTGCCTCGCTAAGTATCTGCTTCTGCTCCAGCTATCCTTTTGAGCGGTTCTCCCTTACTACGACACTACAGATATGGACATCCTTTGTTGGAGAGCTTGACAAAGTTAGAACTTGAGTTATCCCAAGTGTCTTCGCTAGAGTGTCAGTCATGTCAATTGGGAAAACATCATAGAATGTCTTATCCCATTCGTGTCAATAAACGGGCTTCTTGTCCCTTTGAGTTAGTCCATAGTGATGTTTGGGGTCTTGTAAAGACCAATAGCTATAATGGTTTTCGTTATTTTATTTTCTTTTTGGATGATTTTTCTCGCATGACATGGATTTCTTTGTTGAAAAGTCGAGAGTCTATGTTATCCATTGTCAAGCATTTTCATCAAGAAATAAAAGTTCAATTTGATTGCAATATTAAAATTCTTCAATCTGATAATGCCTTGGAATATGTTCAAAGTGCTATGACTGATTTTTGTAGCTCCGTTGGGATGATTCACCGTACGTCTTGTCCTCACACCCTCAACAAAATGGGATAGCTGAGAGGAAAAATCGTCACCTTCTTGATATTACCAGGACAATTATGTTTCAATCCAATGTTCCTAAGAGGTTCTGGTCTGATGCTTTACTTACTGTCTATTTCCTTATCACAGGCAACCCTCTTCAGTGCTTCAAGGATGTACTCCATTCTATGTCTTACGTCCCAAGGATCAGCCTTTCCTTGTTCCTCTCAGAGTGTTTTGTTGTACGTCTTTTGTCTACAATTTTGATCCTAAGGTTGATAAGTTATCCCCTAGGTCTATTAGGACTCTTTTTCTTGGGCACTCTAACACTAGCAAAGGATACAAGTGCTATTGTCCCAGTCTCCGTCATATGTTTGTGTCTAGGGATGTAACTTTCCATGGATCTACATCATACTTCTCTAGTATTCCCAGTAAGGGGGAGCAATTGTGTGAAAGTGAGAGAGTGCCACCATCAAACATCAGTGAGAGAGTGCCACCATCAAACATCAGTGAGAGAGTGCCACCTATCATTCCTGACTATACTATAATTCAGAAAGAGCAGCCAACAGGTGATACATTAATTCAACAATATCCACATGTTTACAGCAGACAAGGAAAACATGATCCAGAGGAGGTAGCGACTCCGGTCTCTGAGCCTTCCCCATCTTCCTCTACTCAAGAGATATATGAAGAACCATCTGACCTTGATGTTCCCATTGCTGTTCGCAAAGGTACTCATTCCTGTACTATTCGACATCCTATTGCAAATGTGTGTTGTTTGTCGAAATTATCTAAGCAGGCTCGGTCATCATTTGCTTTTAGGATTGATTTTGTGGTCATTCCAAGAAATCATCTTGATGCTATGAAAGATATTGGCTGGAAACAAGCAATGCATATGGAAATGTCTGCTCTTCTACAAAACAACACATGGGAACTTATTGACTTACCTTCAGGTAAAAATGTTGTGGGCTGTAGATGGGTATTCACAACAAACATAATCCAGATGGTTCAGTTGAGAGGTTGAAGGCTAGACTGTTGAGTGGTGGCAAAGGGTTACACTCAGACATATGGAGTTGATTTCGTTGAGACCTTTTCACCAGTGGCTTGTCTGAATTTAGTGCGGATTCTTATTTCTCTGGCTACTACTTTTGACTGGCCTCTATTTCAGCTTGATGTCAAGAATGCCTTTCTCCATGGTGATCTACAGGAAGAGGTGTACATGGAGCAACCTCCTAGTTTTATTACTGAGGGGGAGTGTCAGAAAGTGTGTAGATTGAAGAAAGCCATCTATGGATTGAAACTATCTCGTAGAGATTGGTTTGATAAGTTTAGTGATGTTGTACTAAAGATGGGATTCTCTCATTCTGTGACTGATCACTCCTTATTTTATTCTAGCTCTTCTGTTGGATCCATCATTATTGTTGTATGTTAGAGAGTCTGTTTATTAGTTATTTATGTTGTCCTTGTAATATGGGCCTCACTATGTCTTGGCCCATTAGGGTTTAGTTAAGTCTGTATGCTTCCCTGTTCTCCTATTTATAGGAGCAGGGTTTCTCTTATCTAATACAACGATTACCCTGTCTTTTCTTATTTGACATGGTATCAGAGCAGTGATCGATCTCTAATCTTAGAGGAGAAAAAAAAATTCCTCCGCCTGCGGGCGGCAGCCTCCCTTCTTGGCTTGGCCGCCCGTCGGGCAACCTCTTGACTTTCGCTCCCCTCTGTTGGCCCGCTCGTGGAGCGCCGTGGCCCGCTCGTGGGCGTGGCGGCCTTGATCTCTCCACCGCCGTCGTGCGTCTGGTGGGTTCCTGATGCTTGGTGGTCTCCCGCTTATTCGGCTCTAGACGGCTGTCTAGGGCTCTGGTCGGCTCCGTCCTACCCCCGTGGTGGCCGATCGTGGCCCTCTTCTCCGAGTGGGCTCCGCCGCCTTCCCGTCGTCTTGCCTCGCCATCACCTCTGGCGACCTGGCGGTCCCTTCTTGGCGGTCCTTTTCCCCGGCGGTGGCGTGCTCTTCCCGTTCGTGCGGTGGCTTCTCCATTGTTCGTCGCGCTCGGCGGCCGTGGTTGGGCTCCTCGGCGTTTCCTTCTTCCTCGCTGTGGGTGCTCGCGCCCTTCTCGCTGGCCTGCTTCTCTGTGCGCGGGTGCTTCATCCCCGTGGCCCGTGCTTCCCGACCCTGCGTGGGTGGTTGTTCGTGCTTCTTCGAGCGTTTTGCCAGTGCCTCGCCTAATCCCGACACCTGCGGCCCATCTCGGCGGCTCCTGACGGCCGTGCTTCCCGCGCGGCGGCGCCTCCTCGCTGTCGTTTGCTCCATCTCGTGGCTTCACCGTATTTCTCCCCCTCCTCGCAGTGGATCGGCAACAAGGTGCCTCTGGGCGGCCGGGCGGCGGCGCCTCTTCGCGCTGCGCCGCGGCGTGTCTCCCTTCCTGTCCGCGCCGGATCATACAGTGACGAACTCGTCCAGACCGCTAAAACTATTGCTTCTCCGAGGTGAATACATCTCTGGCGCTATTTATTTGAGGAAACTCTTTACCAATCCACTACTGATGGCAAGAAGATGGTGGACTGCTTGCGTGACCAGAAGATTGTGCCTGGTATTAAAGTCGATAAGGGCTTGGTGCCTCTGCCTGGATCAAACAATGAGTCATGGTGCCAAGGCTTGGATGGATTAGCTTCCAGAAGTGCAGAATACTACAAGCAGGGAGCACACTTTGCTAAATGGAGAACGGTTGTTAGCATTCCATGTGGTCCTTCTCAACTTGCTGTGAAGGAAGTAGCTAGGGGGCTTGCTCGTCATGCTGCAATTTCTCAGGAAAACTAAGCGTGCTATAATTTTTCGTCTTCTCAATGGACCAAGTACAAGATGTATGCTAGATTTTCCTTCAAAAATCCTTTGTAGACCTTTTTTTTCGTCTATAAGCGTGCTATAATTTTTCATCTTCTCAATTGGGGGCCGCACCCCCCAAACCCCCCGGCAGTGCTACGGTCTATATTTCTTTCAGGGATGTTCCTTTATCATTATCCACCCCAACCACTCTTGATTCTTTCCGTGGTTGGTGTGAGGGGGAGAAATAGAGAAGAGATGAGATGAAGAAGAAGAATTTCATTCTGTTGTTCTATGGATCTTCGTGCTACATTTACTACTGATATATGGAGTCTTCTGCTGCTATTTGGTATATTTTGCTGCTTGATTGTTTATTCATCATCTACCTCGACTGTTGCTATGAAGTTGCATACTTGGACGTCATCTTTGCTACTTGTGCTATGATTAGCACACTTTACCTGCTGCTTTGTGCTTTTGCACTTTCTGCTGTCCGTGCTTTATTTGCACGTTGACTTTCTACTCTGTGGACCAGCACTCTCTGGATTTATGACGTCTGCTACTATGATGGATACTTTATGAAGAGGGAAGATGATGAAGACATTTGTTGCTGACTTTACATGGAGCTTCGACTACTGGAGTTATTTATTTGCTTGCTACTCTGCCTACTGGTCTTCTATCTGCCTATGTCGTCGATTCTCTACTACTGTGTACCAGCACTCTCTGGCTTGTCCGTGCTCTGTTTCGCACGTTGACCCGTCCGTACTTTATTTGTACGTTGACCTCTACTGCCTGTGATCCAGCACTCTCTGGACTTTGGTGTCTGTGACCCAGGACTCTCTGGCTACTACGACGACGACGTTGATGAAGACCTTGGTGCCTATCATCTATTATATCTTTTGCTCCAGATGATTGTGTTGCTGCTTATTTCTGCTCCAGATGATCGAGAAGCTTCTGTGACTTGCTTGCTTGCTTGCTTGGAGTATCTACTTGAGGGGGAGTGTCTGAGTGTTTGAGTGCTTTAATGTAATATTGAGGGGGAGAAAAATTTTGTATGGGCTTGGTTTATCCTTTTATTTCTGTCTATTTGTTTTCTAGTTAGACTCTATCTGCAAGCTGATTTGGGATTCTCCCAACTTCAGCTTGAGGGGGAGTGTTAGAGAGTCTGTTTATTAGTTATTTATGTTGTCCTTGTAATATGGGCCTCACTGTGTCTTGGCCCATTAGGGTTTAGTTAAGTCTGTATGCTTCCCTGTTCTCCTATTTATAGGAGCAGGGTTTCTCTTATCTAATACAATGATTAGCCGTCTTTTCTTATTTGACATTGTATATGTTGATGATATAGTTATCATTGACAGTGATTCTACAGGCATATCACGTGTGAAGGAAGGATTGCAGGGGCACTTTCATACAAAGGATCTGGGCAAACTGAGATATTTTCTGGGCATTAAAGTACTTAGATCTCATGCAGGTACTAATTTGTCTCAGAGGAAATACGTGCTGGATTTACTGCAGGAAGATGGCATGAGTGAATCGAAGCCGGTGTCTACTCCTATGGACTATCATGTGAAGGAGATGATTGATGATACTGATCATCCAGATCCAGGATACTACAGGAAAATTGTTGGTAAACTGATATATCTGACAGTTACTCGCCCTGACATTTCTTTTGCTGTAGGAGTAGTGAGTCAGCATATGAGCTCACCACAACAGTCACACTGGATGGCAGTCTGCCGTATTCTGAGATATCTGAAGGGTGCACCCGGTAAGGGGATCACCTACTATAGACCCGACTCATGTGTCTACTCTTGTTCTTACTGGTTATGTAGATGCAGACTGGGTTGGTAATCTGAATGACAAGAGGTCTACTTCTGGGTATTGCACATTTCTAGGAAATCACTTTATCACTTGGAAAAGCAAAAAGCAGAATGTTGTGGCTAGATCAAGCACGGAGGCTGAGTATCGTTGCGAGTTGCAGTGGGTTCAATATGTGCTTTCTCAGTTAAAGATTCTTGTTTCGTCTCCCATAGAGCTCATATGTGACAATCAGGATGCTATCTACATTGTCAAGAATCCAGTCTTCCATGAACGCACTAAGCATATAGAGGTTGACTGCCACTTCATCAGAGATCAGATCTAGAATGGCACTGTTGTGACTCCACATGTCAAATCAGAAGATCAACTTGTAGATGTCCTCACAAAGCCATTGAGTCCAGCAACATTTCAGAACTTTTGCAACAAGCTGGGCATACACAATGTGTACGCTCCAGCTTGAGGGAGAGTGTTAATATATCTCTTCATATTCTATTATTTGTAATTTCTATATATTGCTGGACCTCTATGTAATTTCTCCAAGTTTCTATTAATAAAAAGGTGAGGGGTCATGAACCCTCACGCAAGCCGCATTGCACGTTGCTTTGTGGCGTCCACATTTACACTTACTAAATGTGACACATTTAATATCTAAGATCTACACTTCTCATGACCAATATCCATTTTTATTGGTATCCAAATTTTCTCATGAATCATAAAGGACAAAACAGGGTTCAAAAGAAATTAGAAGACAACCTGGTAAATTCGGTAGTGATGGACAATATTTATATGATCGTCGCTATGATTGATGACATTGCATCTAAAAGTATAGGAACATGTCGAAATAGTTAGCAATCATGCAAAACTGCAATCATATTATTTAAGAAAAGGAACATCAAACACTTTTTATTTTGCCGATACTAGTTGCGGTTATTAATAAATGATTAGTATAACACGTCTAAATAGGTATACTATGATTGACGATGTTGCATCTAAATTTATAGGAAGAACATGTCTAAATAGTTAGTAATCATGCAAAACTACATTTAGGTTATTTAAGAAAAGGAATAGCATGAACTTTTTATCTACTGATACTAGTTGCACTTGTTTAAAATGATTGCACTAACGTGGTACAACATGTAATACTTGGTAGGTAAAAGTTAGTAGTGTTTGGATAAAGAAACATGGTATTGTGTACAGATGGCTAGGGAACTGCGTTGTTTGCCACATTTATATGGTGCAATGTAATGCTCGTCTTGCAGAAGATGTCACAATAGAAAGGGTTATAAAGCTAAAAAAATCTTGACAAAGTGCTGCCTGCCCATTAGTTGACTGCCGTATAGGATGCAAAATGTTGTGCCGAGGCCACATTTCTGCCCAATAACATTAATAAAAATGTCTGAACCATTTTCTAGATCTTAAATTGCAGTTTTTTTCTTTTCACATGTATTTTAATTCCATTCCAACACCCCAAAAGAACCCACCAACGCATAAAGACATAACAACAGCTGCCTTGGGCGTGAGAGTCACATGAATGTGGTATGCATTACGAGTGTGTCATGGATGTCTACACAAAGTGCGAATCTAATATAGCCAATATAATGCTTTCTTTGAGCTGGAGTGAGGGGGGACATGCCCCACCTGGACACCCCTCACTCCGCCACTACATATAACTTACATGGGTGGTTCGGATAAAAAAAAACCTAGATTTTTATGTGGCCAGGATAAAAGGTAAAACCCAGATATGAAAACCTAGATACTCGAGTTTGATATATATACATGTATATACAACCACTAATTTATATATAATATGTACCCTTCATAAAATAAAGTTGACTATAAACTTTCCAATTTATGTATCTACATATATAGAGTGAGGTGTGATTTGGGAAGCATGGGCACGGACACAAACATGGACACATACATGGATTTGGACACATGCCACGATGATTTTAAAAAATATAGGACACAAACACAATGCCGAACATGGCAAAAAAAAGTACATATGCATGCATATGCACATTAATTTTTGTATAAACAAAAAAAAAGAAACAACCACAATCAAACATAGATCATCTTATACAAGCTATACTAAATTTCAGATGTGTATTCAAACTCACATTGCATACATCATGTAATTAAGCCATCGAAGACATAGTAAAAAAAAACCACATTGCAATCACAATAATAGTCAAAATAATAGACAATTTATCATAAATAACGTCAAACACACAGAATGAACTCACAGTAATATATTTTGCACATAAATCTGGGTAAATGATGGTGGTGGTGGACAAGAAAGAAAGAAGAGGAGGTATGCTGTTACAATTATAAGAGGAGAGTGAAAAGTGGAGGATGAGGAAGAAGAGAAGACTGTTAGTTGTAGTAGTGGAGAAATAGAACATAGGTATTTGGAGGTGGAGGAAGAAGAGGATAGAGGGGAGTAGTAGTGCAATCGTATGCAGAATTGAGCAGGACAAAGAGAAAAATAATTGTCATAAAGGAAGAGGTGGAGAGGAGGAGAATGTTTCTGGTGGTAAATATAATGCATTTTTGGAGGTGGGGGAAGAAGAGGATGGGGAGGATTTCACAAGCCATAGGGGAAGGAAGAAGAGGAAGTGAAGTATGGGTAGGAAAAAGGAGGAAGAAGAGGAAGGGTGGGGGGGGTAGGAGTGTAGGAATTACCTCTTTATAGGAGAATGCAGAAATATGGCTACTGCTGCTCCTACTAAGATATAGGGTGTTTCCCCTTTTATCAGTGTTGCGTCATGTCCTAGCTGTGTCCAAGCTGTGTCCGGGATGTGTCCAACTCTTGCTAAAAAGGTGGACTTAGACACGTTTCGGTCATCTTCATCGCGTGTCCACGTGTGTCCATGGTGTGCCCGCTTCGGACACGTGTTGGACATTGTAATATACCAAAATTCGATACTAAATTTAAATTTTTAAGTTATGATACAAAATCATCTAAAATTGAAATTCTCTTTTTCCAAATTTGCATTCATATTTACACTTCACTAAATCATCTTGAAATTTGAATACCTAAATGCAAATTGTCCTCATTTGATCGAATTATCCCAATTGGAACCGACGGCTAAGTAATGTAACACCATAGAATTATGGCTTTGGAATCACATAAAAAGACATTATTAATGTTTAGTTATTCATATTTGAATTAATTATGAAATTGATTACTTTAGCCATCTCAGACTCATTAATTAAGGAAGTTAGCATTTTTAATATCTAGAGTAATGGGAATGAACTAATGTTTGAAGTAACAAGGGAAACAGATGAATAGAGTAGAAGATAGAAAGTTTTGAAGATTATAGGAGTTAATGGAAAAAAAGAATTAAAGGACCAATTTTATTTTGTAGCCGGGTCAAATGGTCATTAGCTGTCTTCCTAGCGTGCCTAGGGCTCCCTCACGCGGTTGTTACTACTGCAGCAGGAAACGACAGAGAACATCTCGCCATCCTCAATCTCTCACTCCCCCAAATTCCCCTCTTCCACTTAGGCTCCGATTGGTTCGTCGTAACTGGTCCTGAAAACTTATGAACTGGAGTTTCTTAAGCAGTTTTCCTTGATTGGTTTAAAGTAAGTGCTGGAACTTGAGTTCCATGACTTCCGATGAGTTACACTTACAGACTTACATACAAAATAGAGTTCCTGAATTCCCTCTTAAAAAGAGGTGAAAACGAGTTCCGGAACTACTAACAACATTTCATATACAATTATATTTTTCATTCTTCATAACTGACCGATGTATTTTAGACTAGAAATGTTTACGCTGTGGATATGGTTTATTGCCAAAACAATAACATAATATGAAAAATTATATACACTATAATCGCGCTATGTAAATTTTTTAAACAATGATGAATCAAAATTTATATTTACATTCACATCAAGTGTATACTATTGCAATACTCCGTACAAACAGTGAAATAAAAATATTTTGATGTGATTTCAACAACTAAATTATTGTTTAAATTATAATTATACATCATTAAATATTTTTTAGTGGAGCGACATTTGTGCCGTGACCAGTTGTTGAGGCTATTATGGATAATAAAATATTGTGTTTATTAACGGATATGATTATTTCTTCATGTCTTTTCTGTCCTTATTATATATTACAAAATAAAAATCAACATCATTTTTAAAAAATGTCCATATTTAAACTTACAACAAACCAATCACATGGAAGTGAGTAGAACTAAAGTTTCAGAAACTGAACTAGAGTTCCTGGAAAATGAGTTCCACATAATTTATGACTTACACCAAACCAATCGGAGCCTTAGGTTACGACCCTATCGTCAGCCCCCTCAATTGAAGGCAGGAGAATTGATAACGCTCAGGGCTTTGAAGGCCGGCGAACTGCAGAAGAAAACAGACGATGAGCTGCAAACTAGGCCTTGCGCCGCCCCAAACCTGACAAAAAAATCATGAGCCTCCCCTAGATCCACTGCATGCAACCCTAATACTCCTACCTCTATATAACCCCCTAGCTAGGTTGTCGACAAGATACATGCCTTCAACATCTTCGACAACTCCCTCTTCCCCTTCCAGATGCTCAGACACCCCTCCAACTTTCTTTTTCTCTTCACCGAGATTCAGAGCACGTTCCCTGAGATCACCAGACCATGAAATGGCCTCCACAGTCACCCCCTCCTCTAGCCTCCTCTCCTCTGATCTTCTGTGCCGACATCCTGGGCTGGGTCTCCCAGCCGCCATGACGCCTTTGTGCCGCCATCATCACACTGCAGCGGCATCAGGAGCAACCAGAACCTCCCCCCTCCCCCCCGACATGTTGGCTAAATTGACAATATGATAAATCCCTTTGTTTCGATGATGACAAACATTTCATTCTTGTCGATCTAACGAGCTACTTGAGTGTTGCAGGAATAAGGTGGATGACAAAGTTCTAGGGAATCTATATGCTTGAATGCTTGTAACTTTCATGAAATCAATTGTAAACTTGTACAAGTATATAATGTACAAGTACTTAGACATCATGTAAATCAAGCGTTAGATCTTCCCTAGCCAATCACTACACTTAGACAGGTCATCCCCTCCAATAGTGTCACATATGCACACTCATACACACACTTAGTGCTTTAATTGAAAGATTGAAACATGGTCAATCTCGGTCGACAAACCCCTCGACCGAGACACTCTCGGTCGACAAACTTCTCGACCGAGAATGACCCAAGTAGCCGTTAGACACAGCTGACAAGGTAGTTGGCAGTTGCAAATGAACGTTGATCCAGAGAGCCTGTCGGTCGACAAAACTTCGACCGAGTAGGTATCTCGGTCGACAATTTGTCGACCGAGATGGTCTCTGACAGCAACTGCAGAATAAAGTAACTAGCCGTTACTAATGCACCTAACTTATACCTAACGGCTAGTTAAGCACTTAGAAACCCCTAGAAGTTGTCTAGAACGTCCTTAAGCATCCATAGGCCATTCCTATAAATAGGACATGCCTTAGGACAACAAAACACACCTAAGTTACACTTGTGCTATACTTGAGCAAGAAATTACATTTGCAATCTGTTTGTGAGCAATAGAGCAATTCCTACATTGGCTATTCATTTCCATTGCTCCCATTTCGTGTCCTATAGGCTAGCATCTCCTTACCACAACACTTACACTTCTACACTCATTGGTTAGGAGATCAATACGCTTGATATAGGCAAATCAAGCCTTGTGCTTAAAAGGATAAGTTGTAATTTCTATTTTCCTTCTTGTTCCTTTTTATTCTTTGTATTCTCCTTGCTACTCCTAGGGTTGGAGGCTGCGGATTGGAGAAGGTTCTTCTCGGAGGAGAAGGTGGACTTCAAACTACTTCAAGAAGGCTATCGCACGGGAAGCTACTTCAAGAAGGCTATTGCAACGGGAAGCTACTTCAGGAGGAAGGCTGCTTCAAGGTGGTGCAATTACTTCTAGGTGAAGGCTGCTTCAAGGTTGGGCGATTACTTCTAGGTGAAGGCTGCTTGAAGGGTTTGGGGAAAGGAATTGTAATTTTATATAAAGTCCTTGCGAGGTAATAAAATTAATTTCTTTCCAAATCCCGGTTGGGTAAGCAACCGGGTAGTGGACTGACTACCTTAGTATTTGCTAAGGTTAGGAACCACTCTAAACCCTTGTCTCCTTGTCCAATATTTTTGTGGTTGACTGCTTGAGTTCAATAATTATTAAAATTGTTATAAAACTCTATTCACCCCCCCTCTAGTAGTTTTTCAATTGGTATCAGAGCAGGCTTCAAGGAACCCTAACCAGGTCTTGAAGAATGGAGGGTAATGGTGATTACAATCGCAACAAAAGGTGCTGCTTGGACAAAACTACAACATGTTGCAATTGGTGCTTAGGAACAAGCCACACAACAACTAGATGCCCATGGAGATCAAAGAAGGAAGATGAGAACAAAGATTGTCTCATTGCTACAACTAGCGAGGAAGAAGAAGAAGAGGTAAGTCTTTTTGATTTATCCAAAGAAGAACTAGTTGCTAGCCTTGAAGAAACACATATTAAGTATGTTGAATGCAAGAAGAAATTAAAGAAATCAAATAAAGCAAATGATGAATTACATGCTAAGCTTCTTGCTATTACATCTGAAAACGAAGATCTTAAAAAGATCATTGAAGATCATGATATTGAGATAAAATCTATAGAGGCAAATTGTAATCTACTTTCTTTAGAGAAGAATAATTTGCAAAGTCAAGTGAATGATCTTCAAAAACAACCTATTTTGTGTACACATCTAGATTATGATATTATTGTGAAAGAAAGAGATTCTTTATTATCTAATCTAGATCAAGCGAAGATGGATATCAAGAAGAGAATGGATGCCATTTTAAGTTACAACAAGAAATCAGTAGCTTGAGTAACAATGATATTCTCGATAAAATCTTAAGTGATCCTTATCGACAAATTGGAAGGAGAGGACTAGGTTATAAGCCTAAAGGAAAATCTCATCAAAAACCTAGTTGGAGAAGGACACAAGCACTAGAGAGTCAATCCATGTATGTACCTAGAGGCAAATATACATATGTACCAAAGAACAACCTAGAACAAAAACATAGAAAGAGACTTGAGGTTGATTCTATATGTTGCCATTATTGCTTACGTCTTGGACATTACTCCTTTTCATGCCCATACAAGAAAAAGGATGTTGAGTTGGTATGGGTTCCAAAACCTCCAAACTAAATGAACGGAATTAAGTTGAGATATGACCAAGGACCCTAGTTGCATATTTCTATGTCTATCTCAACTCAGCATAATGGGATAATAAATTAATTCAAGTTTTTAAACACCTAACTTGGATATATACAAAATCTTTCAAATTGCAAAAATAAAATTTTGCCTTACTCATAGCTAAATTGTTAATAAAGATTTGGATACAATTAGTTGGGATTAGATCTAAAAGTTCCTTTGATGTTCATAAAGTCTATCTCAACTAAACTGAGTCTTCAAATTGTTTAATTGAGTAAATAACCATTCATGATTTACTTATAAACAATTACTGAAAATGGTTCTGAAAACAATACAGAAACCTGATCGGTCGAGAAATCTTCGACCGAGCAGTCAGTCGGTCGAAAAATTGTCGACCGAGCATGTCACTGATTTTCAGACTGCTGTAGAATTGCTGAATTCTTTTGAAATTGATCCAAATTGCTATCTATTTGTGGTTAATGACTGTACAATAAAGTATAAATTATGGAAATCATCCTTGAAAGTTTATATGAGATTCATTTGGTTTAATTCTAAGTAACTTAAGTCAAAAACTAAAAAAATTATGCTTAGTTTAAAGGAAATTTCTATTTTTATGCTTTTATCATTACATAGGCAAGCAAATGATTCATTGGTGATATATCTCTTAGAAATGCTTGCAAAGAGCACAATGTTATAAAGGTTTTTCAATTGGTATCTTTAAAAGATTTTTTTCGTGCTTTCATGTTTTTATTGAGTATCACTTAAACATGCTTCAAAAATTGATATGAATGCTTAATTGGAAATCTGAAATTTATGCCTCTTGGTTGAAATATAATTTGACCAAGGGGCGTTATGGTCGTGGTCAAGGGCGACCTAAAATAAGCTTTGACAAAATGCTTATATGGACATCATTTTAATGTACTTAATCTTAGTATACTTTTGATAAAGGTCAAAATCAAAATTTAAAATCATTTGTGACCTTAGAAGCCTTAAATTGCTTTAAGATTAAGGGGGAGCTCATAAAAACAAATTTTATTATTTGATTAAGAAGCTTACAAAAACATTGTAAACATCATTTAGAGCTTGTTACGACCTTAGTATTTTTCTTTTTGGTTATGAAGAAATCTATGAATTTCAGAAAAATGATATATCTTGTACTTAAAGGAACCCTCTAAACAAATCGGGGCTTAACATCCCTTGAATTTGGATGGAGACATTTTTATGTACTCTGAGATTAAAGGATTCTCATATCATTTTATGGGCTTAACATCCCTTGTAAAATGGATGAGAAATCAATACATATGCCATGAACCTAACAGGATCTCATATCATTTCAAGGCTTAACATCCTTTGCAAATGATTGAGAAACAAATTGTGGCTAAATTAGACAAAAATGATATTAAATCCATGTTCCTAATAGAATATCTATCTAAGGGGGAGCATAATATAAAATTAAGGGGGAGAAGAAATATAAAATATTTAACTTGGATATCTTTTTGAAATGACAAAGGGGGAGAAAGAATATAAAATCAAAAATATAAATGAGTAAATAAGTTTCATAACATCTTAGCCAGCACTCACTTGCAAAACAAGAATGGCTACAAAAAGTAATCCTCAGGTATGAAACTCACATGCTTTATATTTCCTTATTTCATATTTAGGAAATGTTTGTCATCTTCAAAAAGGGGGAGATTGTTGGCTAAATTGACAATATGATAAATCCCTTTGTTTCGATGATGACAAACATTTCATTCTTGTCGATCTAACGAGCTACTTGAGTGTTGCAGGAATAAGGTGGATGACAAAGTTCTAGGGAATCTATATGCTTGAATGCTTGTAACTTTCATGAAATCAATTGTAAACTTGTACAAGTATATAATGTACAAGTACTTAGACATCATGTAAATCAAGCGTTAGATCTTCCCTAGCCAATCACTACACTTAGACAGGTCATCCCCTCCAATAGTGTCACATATGCACACTCATACACACACTTAGTGCTTTAATTGAAAGATTGAAACATGGTCAATCTCGGTCGACAAACCCCTCGACCGAGACACTCTCGGTCGACAAACTTCTCGACCGAGAATGACCCAAGTAGCCGTTAGACACAGCTGACAAGGTAGTTGGCAGTTGCAAATGAACGTTAATCCAGAGAGCCTGTCGGTCGACAAAACTTCGACCGAGTAGGTATCTCGGTCGACAATTTGTCGACCGAGATGGTCTCTGACAGCAACTGCAGAATAAAGTAACTAGCCGTTACTAATGCACCTAACTTATACCTAACGGCTAGTTAAGCACTTAGAAACCCCTAGAAGTTGTCTAGAACGTCCTTAAGCATCCATAGGCCATTCCTATAAATAGGACATGCCTTAGGACAACAAAACACAACTAAGTTACACTTGTGCTATACTTGAGCAAGAAATTACATTTGCAATCTGTTTGTGAGCAATAGAGCAATTCCTACATTGGCTATTCATTTCCATTGCTCCCATTTCGTGTCCTATAGGCTAGCATCTCCTTACCACAACACTTACACTTCTACACTCATTGGTTAGGAGATCAATACGCTTGATATAGGCAAATCAAGCCTTGTGCTTAAAAGGATAAGTTGTAATTTCTATTTTCCTTCTTGTTCCTTTTTATTCTTTGTATTCTCCTTGCTACTCCTAGGGTTGGAGGCTGCGGATTGGAGAAGGTTCTTCTCGGAGGAGAAGGTGGACTTCAAGCTACTTCAAGAAGGCTATCGCACGGGAAGCTACTTCAAGAAGGCTATTGCAACGGGAAGCTACTTCAGGAGGAAGGCTGCTTCAAGGTGGTGCAATTACTTCTAGGTGAAGGCTGCTTCAAGGTTGGGCGATTACTTCTACGTGAAGGCTGCTTGAAGGGTTTGGGGAAAGGAATTGTAATTTTATATAAAGTCCTTGCGAGGTAATAAAATTAATTTCTTTCCAAATCCCGGTTGGGTAAGCAACCGGGTAGTGGACTGACTACCTTAGTATTTGCTAAGGTTAGGAACCACTCTAAACCCTTGTCTCCTTGTCCAATATTTTTGTGGTTGACTGCTTGAGTTCAATAATTATTAAAATTGTTATAAAACTCTATTCACCCCCCCTCTAGTAGTTTTTCACGACACACCACTGCAGACCTCGCTAACCACCACGACATCTCAACGCTACCACCACCCTGCCTCCTGCAGCGAGACAATCAGCCGACCACCAAGGAAGCACCTGCATCTCTGCGACAACACCACATACCAGTTGGTCTCCCAAATTCATGGAGCAAACGACGATAGACCACAACTTCCCCTGACAATAGAAAGGTAAAAGACCCGACCCTCCACTACTTTCACTTCCACCAATTGACTTACATTATTTCTAAACCAATGAACCTGTAAACTATCTATGGTAACTTGAAGAAAGGAAATGATGAAATCAACAATATAATCAGAATTCTAGCTAGAATGAAATGTCAAGACCTAGAGTCCATTGACCTGATTTGACACAAGTATGTATGCATGACCCTAAGATAAGTAATAAGGAAAACACAATCAGCAGAAACTAAAGGGAAATTATAACCGAATGAAGAGAAATGAATTAAAATAAAGATGGTCAGGGATAAAAATGGGAAACTGAATTCAATGGGAAACAACCTTATTTCTAAGTATGCTATTATTTTTGCAACCCGTAAAGGCATGGAAACTAACCCTTAGTAAATGTTTGCCCTTTTCATTATACAAACATGTACATTATATATATGCATGTGGCCTATACTAGTGTATTACATAATTGGTACTATGTAAGATACAAATAGATGAATCATGTATATAGTGAACACGAGCAATGATGAGAATATCATATGTGATCACATGTATAAAGATGATTATACTAATGAAATTAATATAACAACCAAAAGTGATTATTTTATATAACACTCCATAAGGGGCAAAATGGTAATTTCACCTAAAAAGAACCTATAAAGTGATTTTCAAGTTAAGAAACATCAAATAACCCTAGTACACCCTCTCTTACTAGATTCGTGATACTTCGACATCCTTGAATCCTTGTGGGCATGTTGATTGGAATTTCCCAATTATAACATGTACTAAATTCTAGATTTTGTTATTGAACTATTTATCTCCCTCTTGAGTTCCATTTATATAATTTTTGCAGAAGTGGTGAACTAATTTTGTTATTAGCCTTTCTCTCTTATTGAAGGTCATCACGACTAAATTGAATGTTGAACATTGTTCGATAATTGAAATATTGGTTGATTTTGATATTGGCATGAAATTCAAAATATTAGCTAAACACTTTGGATCATTAGATTCGGTGGGTCATATCCCCCAATCCTACACAATGGATAATGGATAATTAAAGACCCCCCAATAGGCAAAAGTGTTGTTCTCTCATAGAGGGGAGAAAACTAGGCACCTAGCCACCGACGAAGACTAAATATTAGATTGATTGTGCCAATGAATAAGTCATTTCATTTTGCATTATTGGATATCTTGATATTAGTTTTGATACTCTCTTTATTGTTTCTAGTTACCACTTTGACTTGTTATACCTTTTTGAAACTATCATGGTAACTAGGCCATCCTCTTCTTATTATCATAGTCCACCAAGCAAAACCTACCTAGATTTGATGACATAAATATTTATTTTAAATAGCTTAATAATTGAATTTAGTACCAGCCTCACTGTCCTGTATCCCTTCTTGGGGTCTATGTGTTATTTCTTTCTCATTTGGGAATTCATGGATAGAAGGACTGCCCCACATTGAAGATTCCGCTGCTGAGATTGGAGACTAGATGGCCAATGAGCATAAGGCTAGGTGTCCTTTGTGATCCTCTTTTCTTTAGTGCTTTTAGCATTGTAATCCTTAGAGGACAAAACTCTTTATCTTATGTATTTGCCGAGAGAACAACATTTGTGTTTTCAATTGTTGATGTTTAAATTACTTTGTTATTATACATGGACACATGGTGTGAAGCTATGCCGTCACAAACACGGATACAACGGCCTCCCAGAAGTGTCCATGCTTCCTAGGGTGTGATCATACTAGTTAATGCACCAGATATCTTAAAAACTCCGCAGTTAAGCGCAATGTTTTGAAAATCAGGAAGCGAGAGGCGGGCGAACAATGCCATGTGAGCGCTTAAGCGCTAGGCGGGTGCTTTTTGAAAAAGCAGGTGCCTAGTTTCCTACATTATTTTATATAAAATTGCACACATTTTCATATAAAAATCACATATTTGGGAATTGTTATATACATATTTGGGAATTGTTATACATATATAAACCATGCAGTAAGTGTAAACTACCCTAATTTAATTTTATTATAACAAACTAATATAGTAATATACGGAATTCATATACAGCGGTAGCAAGTACATGATTTATATTTACACTAGTGGTACATACTACATACTACATGAATATATAATAGTAGGTGGTACATGATATTTACATTATACTTTAATGGTGCATACTACATAGTACAGAATATACATTGTATAGTAGTGGGCAGTACATACTATATACATAGTATAGCAGTACATATTGCATACTACAAATTACAACTACATAGGCAGTACATTAGTTGTACACACACATTTAAGAGAAACAATTGTATGAATATATGGGTAGCAAGATACGAATATAGTATATTACAATATAATTAGTAGTTTAGTACCTAGCAGAGCAGCAGTGCATACATAAATATGTAATGTAGGTGCAGCAATACATACATAAAGATGTAATATAAGTGCAGCAGTACATACTACATACATACAGAGCTTCTAGGAAGTAGGAATGATTTTGGTATGTATGACTCGATTAATAATTAGAAACACATACTTCTCTTAATTTATGAACATAATTTACAAAACTATGCACTAATATAGGCACAGTGTAATATGGGTGCAGCAATTTCAGGGTTTCTTTTTCACCAGTAACCACCTTTTAATTAAGAGGGCAAATGCAACCGCCTCAACAGGGAAAGGAAGTGGGCGCTTAGACAGATGAGGCGGCTATTAGGCGGCCCTTTTTTGCTGGCCCACTCAACTGGCGCCTAATCCACTAAGCAGGCCGTAGATGGGTTGGGCCACTTGAGCGGCCGCTTTTAGAACACCGGTTAAGCGTGCTTGTGTGAGAATAGTACTAGGATGGGCGATCACTGAGATATTTATAAAAGTTTGGTGAACTAGTATGGAGCAGCTATGTGCATAGATTTGATCTATGAATCATTGAATCGAGTCTCTCTTTTCCTAACAGAGCTGATTTCTAACAGATATGATTGGAAAAGAAGGATCCATGTAGCCCACCCCAATGTGGTATGAACTGAGGCTTAGATGATTTATGATTAAAACATATATGTTTGGAAAAATCTATACTTTTGTATGTAATTTCAGCTGACCCGAATCCAACCTGTTTCCCAGGAATATTATTTTGTGTTGGGTGTGATCGATATTTTCAAACATTGTCACGGCCTAGACCTGGACCACGACCTGGTGAAATTTTTGAAATTAGGCTTAGGCCTCAAAAATCAGTATGACTCGAGCTGATGCTCATCTCTATTTACATCTGCCTTCACTCTTGGACCAACTCTCTTAGGTTTTCTAACTTTGCTGCTCTGATACCATGTAACAAGCATAAGTTGGGTAGGAGATGGCCAAGGGACTCAGTCCATCTCACGCTTCATATATATATAACAGAAAACATATGAGAATTCACAAGACCCTGACTATCTACGTATAACTCCTTGAACACTAACATAACTTATAATCCAATCATTTTATTTACAAATATAAACGTAGATATACTAATTCAGATGCAACAACATTCTGTATATATTCTGTGGCACCCTCTCAGTACGCATACAGTATTCTTTTTCCTTATGATTTCCACCACTTCATTTGTTCACTATTAAATAGAAATGTCTATTATCTTAGACAATATTTTAGATTATTTCTGTGTTCAGATGTTAATTTCATTTATTTTTTCTTTGTAGTCCTGCAATTTGTGGTTCCATGTAGATGCTGCCTATGCTGGAAGTGCTTGTATTTGTCCAGAGTACCGCCATTACCTTGATGGTGTAGAACTTGCAGATTCATTTGGAATGAATGCTCACAAATGGTTCCTTACAAATTTTGACTGCTCCTTGCTCTGGGTTAAGGTATGCCAGACAAATGCCAGGCTTTCATGCATTCTGAGTCACATTATACATGCTAATTACCTATCAATGATGCAATTGTTCAGATTTGCCTTGGTTTCCACCAATTTGAATTTGTGTTGTTAGTAATTACAATGTTATTATTGTTTTGCTGTGATTTTTTTAGTCAGACGACAAAGTGTAAAACTGTAAATCTCTAAGTGCCTTAATACTATAAAAAAATTCTTTCAACATGATTAACGAATCAACATCAAAAGTGAAAGTATAGTTAACAAATGTTTAAAATTAAGTGATGCTTCTGGAAAATCTATGTATGAACTTAAAAGATTTGTGGATGTGCTGATATACACGGATTTATAATACTTGATGGAAAAGAGAGGAAATTTGAATTGTCATTTCTGTTTCTATTGCTTGCTGACAGGATCGAGAACCTCTGATTCAGTCTTTGAATACCAATCCAGAGTTTCTCAAGAACAAGGTATCTATGTTCTTCTGTTTCATACCTCATAGCGCACTCATAATGCCTTGGTGGTTGCACCTTATTTGTTCTTTTATAACAATAATTCTAATTGACTTTTAGTTTGTACGCCCCTTTAACACAATTTGATAACGTTTGCTTAGAGATATGCTTTGGGAGATATTAAAAACATCAAAGGCATAAGAATTCATCCTATTATTATTGTTGCCAAACTAATGATTACAATCATGTAAACCTTTCATCTCTCAGGCCTCCTGTATTTATGTGATATGTGTGTTCCATAGTGTTGAGTCTTTGTCAGATCTGCTCTACATTAGATAACATCATAGTTCTAATAAGCATAGACCATTCAAGTAAACATGTAGTTGTCCATGTTCAAGTATACAGTATACATTGTCAATGCGACTTGCCATGGACTTAAAACACAGTGAAATAGTACAGTTAAAGATAGATATTTATGAAAAGACTACGTGTTAATGATATTTGATTTCATGTATGTTTAAAAATACAAACTGGTGGAAGACAGTATTTATTATTTGTACTAGAATACTGCCTCAAGATAGTGAATGGACTATTATAGCTGCTGAACCGAAGTTGTAGCCAGATGACCTATTCTGTCATTTTAGCTTGAGAAAACTTTGCTTATATTCGAGATGTTTTGATCTAAAATCAATATTAGAAGAACCAACACAGCACACCACATGGATGGATGCATGGTTTGTGTAGTAGCTGTCTCAAGGATATCCTTTTCTTTGTCATACTAACAATAGTACTAGTAGTTAGGCCCAAATTCAATTTTTTTAATAGGATAACTAACTAAGTCACTAGATTCAATTACTAGTTGTTATATTCGGAGCCAGGTAAATGATAATCAATGATCAAAACATGTCCGTTCTTCTTATATGGATGCATGATTATCATATTGAGGCTTTGAGCTGACACTTTATGTTCATGTTTTTTTTGGACTGGAGGCTTCACAAGAAAAGGATGTTGTAGATTATAAAGATTGGCAAATTCCTCTAGGACGGCGATTCAGGTTCTTCTACCATTTTTTCCTGTTTGCATTTCACAACTGATTAACATAAGGCATGTCTGCCTTTGGCAAGAAAGGTTATATAAATTAGGAACTATGATTATGGGCAAAGAATGCCTTTCTTCTGAATATAAAAAATGCTTTGAAAGTACTTTTATGTCAAATATAATATCAGAATGGTATTTTTTTCATAGGATCAAATTCTTCTTGTTCTTTATTAGAGCTATAAACTGCTTTAGTTATTAGTTCTTACACTTTGCTGTGCCTTATCTTGGTAAAAGCAAAACTAATATATCGTCTCTATATGAAAACTTCCTAATATACGGGTAATGTTGTCTTCATACTGAGCAACATAGGAATATGAGACTTATAATCTCCATTTATTATATTTGATGTGAAAAAGTTTGTGAAATATGTGGTTAAATAATTCGTGTATTTGTTGTAGATCACTGAAATTATGGATGGTACTACGACTTTATGGAACAGAAAATCTACAAAGATACATCAGGAATCACATTGACTTGGCAAAGCAGTTTGAGAAATTAGTTCATTCTGATTCCAGGTTTGAGGTACTAAGTTGAAGCAAAGCTCTTATTATCTGAACTACTTATTTCAAACATAAAAATTCTGTTATGCTTGGCCTTTTAGTTTTAAATACTAATCTATAACTTGTGATACATGGGCCATAAAACAAGTCTGAAGGTCCCTAAAAAACTGTTTGATTGAAAAGATAGAACAGTTTCATTGTGAGACCGCCTTGTATTCTGATATGAGCTGTTTCACAGCAACGGAAATAATGCACAAAAATTAGAGAACACATGGAATTTTGAAAATTGCAGAAGAAACCTGAGAAATCAAGATGAGAAGCCAGAAGCCTTCATAACATTGATGTAGGCCCACTCTGTGGGTCAAATAACTATCCTGATAATAACTGTAACAGTTAATGAACTGATCTTCTGTTCTTTCAAAAAAAAAAGGAAGTAGGCAATAAGATCAGTAGTTGTAACACATTATATTTGCTTATTTTCTTAATCCATGAATTGTATCACCATTTTAAGGAATCAATAACATAATAATGTGAAGGATGAGATCTATGTAATTGGCTTTTCCTGTTGAGTTATTCTATAGTACTCATCGGCAATGCGAGGATCATTTATGGTTGGTTTGAAAACGATCAATGAAACTTTATGCTTTATCATATACCTTTTAGGGCCTTTTGCTTCATTGTCTCTTTCTTTCCAATATATTTTCTAAAACAGGAAATGCAAAACAGAAAAACTAACCACATTGTGATTATTAGGCTGGGTGTGGTTTGAAGCTCACATTTTGCTCTATTTTTGTCTGGTTGGAAGTATTTAATATCTATGATAGCCGCTGGTTTTATTAAGTCCAAAATATCCAGTAAACTTATACCATCAAAAGTACTTGTTGCTCATCCGTCTCGCACTGTATGGAATAATGCTTGTTGTTGTGGGATGTGCCGGCCAAGCCATTTGAGAAGCAAGGAGCATTGTTGAATGCAAACTGCACCCTATTTGGCTACAGTTGCTTTCCTCTATATTCTATATAGTTGACCATATGGATACGATTAGAATTCTGATGGGGGTGGAACTACTTAAATGCCATGTAGTTTCAAACCATAGTCACAAATTTGGTATTCGGGATACGTACGGCCAAGTTGAAAAATTCGGAAATCGGGAATTATGCGGAAAATTCGGATAAAAATCGGTCAATGTACGGTAAAAGTTCGGTCAACTATTCGGAAAAAAGTCGGCAAAAAAGCGGAATATATATATATATATATATATATATATATATATATATACACCCGCACATATAATGATTGAAAATGACTAAACATCGAACTGATTACTACTCAATATTAGAACGGGAAGAAGTGGGAGCAGCAAGCAGCAGGCACAAATCAGGAAAGAAAGGGGGAGAATGGAGGAGAAAGATGGAGTGTACATGTAGAATGTCGAGGGTTACTACTCCTGGTGTGTCAGGGGGATAGAGGAGGAAGGTTGGACGGTTTAGTGGAACCCTACTACAAGTTAAAAAGGATGTGGAAAAAATAAATGTGAAGCAAAAGTACAGAACTGTTTAAAACGGCAAAAAAACGTATTAAACACGTTTAAAACGTAATACGCGAATAAAACGTGAATTAAACGCGTTTAAAACGTATTATTCGGTTTGGAGTTTAAAACGGCCGTCATATACGGCACATGAATAATACGCGTTTTAAACGCGTTTTTTTCAAAAAACGGAGTATATTGTGACTATGTTTCAAACTGCTTATTTTGATTTTCCTCGCAATTATACCAACCCTTAGTAAGATTTGGTTGTTACTAGGGATCATTTTCTTCAGTAGCCATCCAATCCAGTCGCATAATCAATTCCAAAAATAATTAATGCTTTACATCAAATCTAAGATATCTAAAATTGTCATCAGCTTGTATCAGATCCTGTTGCATTTTGTATTACAAAAATAATTGGCATGTATTAGATCTATATTATCAGCCCCCCCTCCCCCCACCCACCCAAAATAAAACCTATAATACACCAACTATGATTTTTATTGCCATCTTCAGAAACCTTGCATTTCCATGCATTTCTTGCTTGCATTAGGCTTTAGCTCAAGTATCTATATGCTAACTTGTGGTACCGAAGTTTTGAGATAATGGAATGGATGGGGTTTAACCTAAGAAGCACGGACACAGACACGGATATGGACATGGACACGGACACGGACACGAGACACGGCAATTTTAAAAAATATAGGACACGGACACGGCGTTGGACACGGCAATATATATACATATATACATACATATATTTACATAAATATATACAGTTAAAGGCATATATATGTATATAATTTATTTGTAAACACAACAAACTCCATAATTCTTAATAACAAGCAGAAACAACGATCACCATGATATCCACTTTATATTCACATTTGTATTCAAACCCACTATGCTGATGCTATAAAATTTAGCATACAAAATGATATATCAAAATCAAGAGGAAGAAGAGGGAAGCTGTAACATCCCTGACCTGGGTTATGTTTTAACCCTAGGTGTTTTGATTAAGAAAGATGATTATATGCTTAATCCTATCTTGTGAAAAGTAATTAGGGCTCATGAGGAACTTATGTTTCAATTTTGGTCATGTTTGGACAATGTTGAAGCAATGTTTGCTTATCTTGGACTAATGTGCAAATTACCCAAGTTGAGGGGTTAACTTGCAAATTCCACATGATAAGATGTTCCTCTGATGTTGAGACATCATAAGAATGAATATAATGTAATGGTATGGTTTCCACAAGCTTGGGCATCAAAATAAAGCTTGTAGAGCAAACCTTGTGCATTAAAACCTAGTTTTGGTGTAATGTGCAATTTACCCAAAATCTAGGGTTCAATATGCAATATATCACCTCTAGAGGATCTCTCATGTTTCTTGGCATTAAGTAGAGCAAAGAAAATTAGAGGGACATCTCATTTGAGTTATCTTGGAGGAGAGAGAATCTTGACATTAAAATAATCAAGATTTAAGCAAAAAGGGGACTTTAATTTAATTAATGCAAAAAGAAATAAATTAATTGAGGAGCCCTTCAACCAAAAGTTGAGGGATGATTTTGTAAGGTGTTGGACGAGCTTGTGCCTTGCTATGGCACAAAAAGATCTTGGTTGAGTGGAGGCCAACTCACATTATTATAATCAAAAGTAATATCCACTAAAAGTTGGATATTAATATAAAACTCTTTAAGGTGCTTAATTTCTTTTCCATTAAATCTTGGATAATGAAGAGCTTTTGCAAGGATTTGAAGGTGGTTTCGTGGCCAAGAAATGGAGGAGGATTTGGGGGAAATAATTATGGAATTTAAGGAAAATAATTTCATTTTCTCTTTCATTGAAAACCCATATACATATCATATATGTATATCTTTTCCAATAACATATAGGGAACGTTTCCTTAGTCTTTTCCCTTTCATTTTTGCTTTGGCCGACCAAGGAAGAGTCCAGGAGCAGGAGAAGGACGAACACAACCTGTAGGTAAGGTTTGATCATCTTCTACCTTGGATTCATGGTGAAAACCCTAAAACAATGATTGATTCTTGGTTTTCTTCACTCGATTTCCAATTCTAGCCAACTTGTTCATCCAAAAGCTCAAGAACGAACCTTGGATAGTTGTTGGAGCTCCATCCACCATTAGAGACGTGGAGCTTGACGCTTGGATCTCAGATTTGAGGCGGGTTTTATAACTTAAACCCTTAAACATTGCTATTGCATCAATTCTCTATGCTTTGTTGATTGATTTCTTCAATTTGATGCACTCTTGTTTCTTGCTGCAATTTCCATCAAGAACGGTTGCTGTTCTTGGTTTTTTGAAGGAAGGGGATGATGACATCATCCTAGATGCTTATCCAAAGAAAAGTACCAAGCCAAACGGTTTTGATAGCTATTCCAAATCGTTTTAGTTTGATTGGCTATGCGGTTTCAGCAAACCGTTTAAAGGCAAACGGTTTGAAACCGTTTGGGAGTAAACGGTTTCAAGACCGTTTGAGATGGTTGACCAAGCGTTGACCGTTTGGGAATTTTGTTCCTAATTATGTAGGCTAATGACCCACCAAATTTGAGGGGTTAACTCCAAAGGAATCGTAGGTTGAAGGCCAATCAATTAGGCAAATCGAATTGAATTAAATGCTGATTTTCAACCTGATTAACTTGACCTGCTTGGGAAAACGGTTTCAAAACCGTTTGAGATGGTTGACCAAGCGTTGACCGTTTGGGATTCCTGTTCATAATGATGTTGGGTAATGACCCTCCAAATTTGATGGATTAACTCCAAGGGAATCATGAGTTGAAGGCTAATCAATTAGGGAAACCTAATTGGATTAAGTGCTGATTTTCAATCTGATTTAATTGACCTTTTTGGGCAAACGGTCTCAAGACCGTTTGAGTGCGTTGACCAAGGGTTGACCGTTTGGGATTACTGTTCCTTATGATGTGGTCTAATGACCCTCCAAATTTGAGAGGTTAACTCCAAAGGAATCATGAGTTGAAGGCTAATCAATTAGGCAAACCCTAATTGAAAACAGTGCTGAAATTCCAATGAGTTAAGTTGAGATTTTGGGTTGATTAGCCCAAACGGTTTCAAGACCGTTTGGGGATCACCCAAACGGTCTCAAGACCGTTTGGGGATCACCCCAAGACCGTTTGGAGGTCTGGGGTCAAGTATAGTTGACCAATTGAAGGTCCAAAGGTACTAAATCATATTGCAATGTATTGCTGATTTGTTGATCAACTCGATAGACCAATCCATGATGATTTTTCACTAGAATCCAAAGGTTGGATGAGCCAAACGGTCTCAAGACCGTTTGGAGCTCATCCAAACGGTCTCAAGACCGTTTGGTGGTCACCCAAGACCGTTTGGAGGTCTAGGGTTGAGTATGGTTAGGTGTTTGAAGGTCTAAAGGTACCAAGCTGATATACAATGCAATGCTGATTTGGTGATCAATCCAATGATCCAAACCTTAATTGGATGAATTGGATTTGAGTGATATGATGGGAAAACGGTCTCAAGACCGTTTGGAGGTCATCCAAACGACCTCAAGACCGTTTGGGGTCAGGTCATACCCAATTTGGATGATGGTTCAAAAGTTTCAAAGTAACTAGTCTTACATTAATTAGTATTGAAGGATCATCAATTCTAAACCCTAATTCAATTGAATCAAGCCCTAATTGATGACCAATTGAGGGTCAATTGAGGGTCAAATTAGTTGAAGGTTGACCTATTAAACTCAATTGAAGTATGAGCATAGGTCCAATTGATGATTGGTTCCATGAATTCAATGGTTGAAGGTCCAATGCAATCAATTGAAACACAATTAGTAGCATGATTGATGATCAACTTCAAAGCTCTAATTGGTGTTTATAAACCCTAATCCCATTGAGATCAGACCATAATTGAAGTCCCAATTGAGGGGTGAGCCATGATTCAAATGATGATTGAGTTGATGATCCAATTGGTTGAAGTTCCATTGATTAGAATTGAGTGTGGTACAATTTGGTTAATTCAATTGGATACCTCATGTTATTGAAGGTCTAATTGATCAAACCTTTTTGAAAACCTAATGTGATTAGGTGGGAGATACCTTTAATGGTACTAGTCATTAATGCATAACAAATGCATGGATCCAATACATGATGTAAACCCTAATTGAGGCTGATTCAATGTATAACCCTAATAAGAGGTTGTCTACATGTGAAATCACTAATTAGGATGATAGTAAACCCTAGTTGAGGGTGTATCCATGTGAAACCCTAGTTGAGGGTGTATCTATATGAAACCCTAATTGAAGGTGTATCCATGTGAAACCCTAGTTGAGGGTGTATCTATATGAAACCCTAATTGAAGGTGTATCCATGTGAAACCCTAGTTGAGGGTGTATCTATGTGAAACCCTAATTGAAGGTGTATCCATGTAAAGCTCTAATTGAGGGTGATTCTATGAGAAACCCTAATTGGGAATGATTAGTAAACCCTAATTATGGGCAACATGATATGAAACCCTAATGAAGGGTGATGCTATATGCAAACCCTAATTCTAAAATAGGGTGAAGGTATGTGAAACCCTAATTTTTGGGTTATACCATATAACATGAACTCTAATTCTGGACAATGAAATGATAAGTCATTGGTCTTGATTGATCATAGGGAATGAGTAACCCTGATTGATAAGAAATGGGAAACCCTAACCCTGGTAAGGGAATAGTGGTTTTACCCTTGAATAATGATGTTATATATTGTTTTGCATGGTGCTGATATGAAATTGATGTATTATCATCTGTACTAACCTTGCAGGTAAGATGTGATGATGAACATAGCCAGGTATGAGCTATGACATTTTATGTATTGACATTGTTTATTGGGCCTTATGTGCCATGCTATACCTTATTGCCTAGTATGAGGTAATAAGAGAAGTAATGGGCCTTAAGTGCCATGAGAAGATGTTTATGTAATAAGCATCATATTTACCTTGGTCAGATGACCTGAAGGTGATAGTTACCTGAAAAAGTGGTAATAATGCTCAATGATGAGCTAAGGGTTTGAATACCCATAACCATATGATTATGGCATTGAGTTGCAAAGGAATGATAATCTCCAGTATTGAAATGAGGGACTGAGATCCCAATGTCTTATAAAGACTGAGAAGTGATTAATGGAAATAGTACATGTTTTCTTTATAGCATTTGTCTTATTAAGTTATGTTTGGAAACTTGGCTGATGCTAAAAGAATATGATAATGTACTTAATTAATCAAGTGATACCATATAATGTAGTTGCCCTGACCACAGATCCATCAGCGTCAGAATTAGCTGAATGGTGAAACGAGTTTACTCGGAACGCATATTTTTGAATATGTGGGGGTAATTGGGCAATTATATCCTTATGCCCCATAGGCATTGCTACGGGCTATGTCCTATGAACGGGATTGGTTACGGACCATACCCCAATAAGAGCATGGCTACGGGCCATGACTCCACAAATAATACCAGGCATTGGCTACGGGCCATATCCTGAAGAGAGTATATGCTACGGGCTATAACTCTAATAGCGATGTTGCCAGTATACCCTGGAAAGCTATCTAGCAGAGACACAAGATGTCCTGCATGTTATCTCGCACTGACCGAGAAAGTTGAGGTCATGGGAATCCGGCTCTTCCATTGACCTATGTGTGGTACCGATGCTTTACGTAACCGTGGTCGGTTGGAGTATGAGCGGTATACCTCATCTCCTCAAGGCATAAGTATGATTGTAAAACGTAATCAGCCGTGTAGCATATTTGCTTAGGGTTGAATTGCGAGAATCAATAGTTGATGATACATGGTCTATTATATCATAGTTGGATAAATGATATACATGTTCTTCATATTCCTTATTAAATGAATGACTTGCTTCTTAATCAAGTTATAATTGAAATGATTGCATAGAGAATACTGCTCTGCATATCTTATTCAATGATTTACCTATTGTTGAGTAAATATAATTCTACTGCTCACTGTTATTCTATTATCAGCGATAACAATGTTTCTGGCGGAGAGTTATATCTCTCGCTGGGACAATTTTTATAATTGTCTCACCCCCGTGGGATTAAATGTTTAGGTAATCGCCGAAGAAGAGGAAGAAACCTTTCAGTGGGTGAGCAACAGCAGCAGCAGTCACAGGGACAGCAGTGATCCAACATGTGGAGACATTGACTGTCTGGTTTTGTGTAGATAGTCCTATGAGTCGTCTCTGTACTCTCGGGTCCTAGGAGTTAGTGTTTTGATACTTCGATCTGAGATTTTGTGTAATGAGGCATGATATGTATATATATATGAACCAGGATGTAATGTTTTCACTTTGGTTCTAAATGAAAGAGTTTTCCTGTGAATGGATCTCTTTGATAAATGGTTTTAATTTTTAGTGATTTTCAGTAATTCCGCTGCTAACGATCGCTTCCGCATGTTTTATTATTGTTAATGACACTTGTTATCTTAAATGATGGCGGGTGTCGTCACAGAAGCAGTTCCTAGAAAGGGAAGGAAGTTGCTTTCAGTGGCTGCTCTAGGTATTGGCAACTCCTGCTGCAAATGGCTCACAAGAGGCTGCTGCTTATTGTGGCTTTAGCTCCTAGTGGTTGCTGATGCAAAGGCTGCTAGTAGCAACTCCATCTCTTTATGGTGGCTGCTTGCAGCAACTTCAGGACCTAGCTGCTGCTAGAAGCGGTTTCATACTTTATTTACGGGAACAACAACAATTAGAGGGTGATGCTTCTTGGTCGCCTCTCGAGGGAAGGGATGAAGGTTTCGGTGAGGAGTTGGGGTTTGGTTGAGGAGTCTACGGGGTTGGGTCTTATTTTCTCTTTTCATTTTAGTTAGATCTTATGTGGGTTAGGCTGGCCGTGTCCACTAAGCGTCCTAGATGTGTCCACACCGTGTCCAGCTTGCAAATTAAAAAAAAATGAAACTGGACACGTTGGAGGAGTGTCCGCCGCGTGTCCACGTGTGTCCAAGGCGTGTCCGGGTTGGACACGTGTCGGACACGGACACGACAGCCTCGGGGAAGTGTCCGTGCTTCCTAGGGTTTAACTGTTTTGTACTTATACCTTTCATGTTTGAGGTATTATTGCATAATGTTTAGTAGGAAATAGGGGCAAATTCAGAAATTGCTTTCTTTGCATACTTTTGCATAGTTTATCAAGGAAGGTTGGTTTCGAGGATTTTTTTCTTTTGAGTGTTACTTGAAGATTGGAGTTGTGCGTTCTCTCAACACCTGAAATACACGACTAAATAAAGTCTGAATCTGTTTTTCTTTGTGTGTAATTCAACGAAATAGATCAAAAGGAGTGTCCTACAATATACAGTGACCGGAGGATGATCCTGCAATACATGTTAAAAAATGGTCTATATATCTTTATTGAATTTTACCAAATTATCCAATGTCAATATTTTAAGATGCATTCATAGAGATGGAACATGATTTAAATATGCAAATTTAATAATTTATCACACTACATTAGATACAAGATACTTGATTTCTCACAATTACTTTTTGCAACCTATTGGTTTCGGTATGAAATGAAAATGGCACCTTATCCATGAGTTTTAAACTACCATGTCCTGCTAATCGTGCTTGTATCCATAGCTGTACTCGCGCCATAGTCACAAATTCGGCATTCAGGATGCATTCGGTTGAGTAAAAAAATTCGGAATTCGGCAATTATGCGGAAAATTCGGGTAAAAATCAGTCAACTTGCGGTAAAAGTACGGTCAACTATTCGCGAAAAAGTCAATCAGAGGATATATACAGATATTGCATATATATATATATATATATATATATATATATATATATATATATGTTCTGCACATATATATATGTATATATACGTATATATTGCATACATATATCTATAACTATTACTTACACATACATACATATATTACATACATAAACACACATATGCATGTACATATACACATATATGCACTCAAACTAAGTTGAAGTCATAATCAATATAATACGGGAAAAGAACGTATAAAACGTGAAAAAACTAAATGTGATTAGTTTGTGAATAATACGGGAATAAAACGTAATATTCGTGAATTAGAATTTATTCGGAAGTTTCATACGTCTAGAGGAAAAAAATTGGTGTTTTAAACGTGACTTTTCAAAAAGTCGGAATATATTGTGACTGCTCAGCACTAATACCCAATTACCCATACTGCATATAATTTTGCATTTGAAATTGAAATATCAATCAAAGAGAGAATGTAATTTGCATTCTCTTTACCTGTTTATCATAACTATATTGAATAGTTTGTGTCCTGAAAGGGTCCTCATCACTAACTATTGTTATCCTAGTGAAACTTATTAGTTGTCAGGTTTACCAGTTTATGCAGTTTAACCATTTTCTACTTGATAAAATGTGTACATTTCGGCCTTGATGCGTCCAGGTTGTTGCTCCGCGGACATTTTCGCTAGTTTGTTTCCGCCTTATCCCTCTTCTTGGTGATCAAGATGGCGGCAAAAAACTGAACTATGCTTTACTGGAGGCAGTAAACACAAGTGGAAAGATATTTATCACTCACACTGTATGTTCCTTCTACTTCTAGACCGTTTATTTTTGAACGCAAACACCTAGTGCTTCCCCTTTTTTGTTCTCATAAAAAAAATGTTTCAAACTTCATATACAACATTGGGCAGGTTTTATCAGACAAGTATGTTCTACGCTTCGTGGTGGGAGCGCCACTAACTGAAGAGAGGCACGTAAAGGAAGCATGGAAGGCTATCCAGGACCAGGCTACATTGCTTCTTTCTTCCACAGAGGACTCCAATAAATCATCTCAATGCCCGAATGGATTCACGAAATGACCACGGGATGGTGGTTCCCGTATTTTTCTGCGGAGGCAATCAAGCATCTCCACTGAAGTCATGGAATATGCAAATCCGACTCGATGTTCGAACCACTGTCGTGATGATCTAAAATTGGTTTAGAAAATGAATTTTTGTTTGTATTTATGTTAGGTCTTATTTTTTTTCTGCGGCATTGATCAGTCATCTTTACTGAAGGTAGGCAAAAAACAAATCCCACTAGATGTTCAGACCACCGTCGCAGTGCAGTAAAGTTGGTTTAGTGAACGGGATCATGGTTAGCATTTATGCTAATCCTGGCCTCTTTCTCACATCCAGGTTTTCTAACAGACTGTCATTTTAAGAATAATGTTAAAGAAACTTTTTGCTTGCGATGTTGGTACCTGTTCTTATTGTGTCTTGTTTTCTGAACATGGATCTTATATTCATTTATCAGTTATGCCTACTGCCCAAACAATCAGCTTCTGCTGAAGTTCGTTAAGTTTTGTTTCACTTATTCTGATAAGAAGTCTGTTTTTGCTTTTTTATTTTAAGATGTATACTTTCTCCCGATAGCACCACTAAACCAACTTTCATTTTGACGTTGATTGGGAATCATGACGTATTCTTTAAAAACTCAATATCTTTTACATTGAAATATTAACCTCTTTCAGTTTTGTCCAACATGAGACGGATATCCACCGGTTCGAATATGCTGTGTCCCACCCACTTGAATTCTAGTTAGTGGATGATGCAACTCCAGCAACAAGTCGGTACAACGGCTTTTAATATATCGCTGGAGTTGTGTTGAAAGTGAGCAGGAATTAATAGTTACAAACTTATAATGCCGCACATACCGGTTGCAACACTTCACCTATTGCTTTATATATAATGGGCGACAGCAGTGATTCCGGATGTATGACCGCATGACGTATTCTCTTCTATGAAACGGATTTTGGGCACATATAAATGCAACATGGTGTGGTGCAGCATGAGTGTTATAGCGCTATCTTTTTAATTATACGATAGCTGGATTTACAGCGCATAACTCCACAAGTGCAGGCCTAAACTTATCCCCAGCGCGTTGGGTGTGATGTTACGTGGTAGGGTAGATGGAATTGCAGTTGACCAGAATAGGGAAGGCATCTCCTCTTATGAACAGACCCTTTAAAACCAGAAGAGACAAAAAAAAGGGTTCGCGCGACAGAATCTGTTACCCATAGAATATCCAGGTGCTGTGATGTGAAGATGTAATTGCTGTTGTTATCCCCTACTACACACGGAACTCGTTGCGTTGTTAATTGTATCCTGCTGTTGGATTCCACGAAAAAAGAAATAGATGGTGATAACTGATAACTTGCGTCTCCCACTCCAGTTCCTTTCTGCATTCCTGCGCTGTGAACTACTGGTCTTAGTCAACAACATTAAACTACGAAGTAATTGATCATGGACAATTTTTTGAGTAGTACCGATCATGAACATTGGCTTGAGAGCGGTATCCACTGGAACTTAATGTTCCGATATTAGAGAGTCCCCCTCTAGGACAGGTTGTTGATACGCAATATTCAAAGTCATTTGCTATTTGAATATACCGTTGTTGCGTTGTTGATAGAGGTGATCCTGGTCTAGACCGAGCCCGTAGTTTGAGTGGTTTGAAATTTTTCCAAACCAGGCTGACCCGATGGCAAGTTTAAACTAGACTAGCTTACGACTTTGATGCCTTGATGGTTTAGTACGGGCTAGTCTGGTCTAAGGTAGTAGTCCTAGTACAGTTAAGGCATGCCATTTTCGTATAATGAGTCTGATGAAGGATAAATGTAATTTCTGGGTCTGGAATAAATTCTAGGTTTTTTACCCAATATAATGAAGGAAAGTATTACTTGTATATCTACCAGAAACAAAATAAATGCATGCATAATGGAACTGTAAAAGACAAGCAAATGAGAAACACGTCAAATTGAACTCAAGATAGCATTAATGTGTAACAATCACTATGTAAATGTAAAAAACTAAAAAATGTATATCAAAAGTTTATGTACGTAGATAATGCACCGAGTTCATTTAAAAATGATGTAACCGGATCATAAAAATAGATTACCAATTCAAGTAAAAGTCATAAATCATACGTGCTCATTTATATTGATTAGTTTTCACATTAGTTAATCGTTAACAATCCAAGTGTTTGGCATGCTTTTGTAAGTGATGTTCAAACTTAGTATTAGATATCTAGGTTTTTTTAAAAGAACTTGGTCTGGAGAGTGATGAGATCAAACCAAACCACATAATCTCTTCACACCATAGGCACAACAGATCATAGATGCTCAGAGGACACATGTCACAATACAAAATATTAGTTCACAACTATGACGTGAAGTGTGAAGATTTTCACGGGTTAGAGGATGGAGAACAATTATTACTTTTCCATATTTGAATATATCTCCTTAGAGGAAATCTTATCTTCCTTATTCTAATCAACAATTGTTTAGTTGTTTTGAGTTGTTTATTATACTATGGACTATGAACAGTTGAGTAACAATATGTGCACCCTATAGTCCTCTGATTACTCAAGCTCAAACCCTTTTCCTTATACTATCAAAGTAGAGAGAAAGATTTGTTATGGTTCATGTGATCCTTCAATTAATGAAGGACGATTTTGATGCTCGAGAACCCACATCCCAATCCTTCATGGTTTTCATTAGAGGGGACTTGTGGCTACACCCTCCATGGGTCCAAGGATTCCCTTTAAGATGCACAATTTCTCTTGCCTAAGCAATATGATTTTCATGGGAGGAAAATTTTTAATTAGTCACCTTCCTAGAGCCCAAATTGGCGTAAATGTGAATAGGGATCAGAGATGCACTTCTATCACCTTCTGTGGCTAAAGCCCCTCTAACCCTTCAATAAAATTTCCCTTTCTCTTTCTTTTGTACTAGGCATAAACCTGTGCTATGCATGTTTGCTTTATTACAATAAAGAAAAGTTAGCTTATAATTTAGAAAAATGAAGGAAAAATTATCCAACTTTCTCTGCACTTTTTATATATAGTATAGATAAGCATAAAAATTACAAAGGACCAATTTGTAACTTAAAAATATTTTTTTTTTATCAAACTTCCTCCGCAATCTTGAATATTGCATCCAACTCACACATAGGAAAAAATGCAATTAGCCCCTTTTGTGGATTTGTTATATAGTATCGATGAGCAATCACACATATTATATAATTTTAAAATGTAAAGACAAAAGTGTAGTGTACACACAAAAAGACCAATTTGGAATTCTGAGAGTAATGAAGAATTTTCACTTTCCCCTATATGGGATTTCTTATATAGTATAAATGAGTCTTCTTATATAGTATACAATTTTAAAAAGTAAAAAAAAAAACAAAAGTGTTGTTTACACACATGGACTAGTTTGTAATACCAAGATATAGTGGAAAAATGTTCTTTACACCCTCCACAGACTTTCTCATACAGTATGAATGAGTCTTTTATATAGTATATAGTTTTAAAGTAGTATATAGTTTTAAAAAATAAAATAAAAGTATAGTTTACACACACAGTGACCAATTTGTAATTTCAAGAAATAACAAGAAAAAGTAAAATCCCCCCCTTTGTTTCTTATATAGTGTAGATGAGTCTTCATTGGGTAGGGTTTTACATCAAAATAATAATTAGTTCAACATTAATTGTCCAAAGTTTTATATCTCTAAAAATTTAGAGTTCCAAATTTCCATAGGTCATAATATTCATGACATTTTACCATTCAAATATCTTATCATGGATTGGGATGTAATTTGAATCTAAGTCTTTTTTGTATTTATAATGTTGGATTTGCAGTTTTTTTTCAAATATCATAGTTACATATATAAAGGGATAACCTAATATTTAACTCTCCACTGGTCATGTTTTCTAGGGGTTTTATGTCAAAGTTATCCTCATGATTTTTTTATAAATGAGTTTGTATCTAAGTCCTAACATATTATCATATTTATTTTCTATTGAAGGTGATTAGACATAAACATATTTTTTAATTAGCGACTAAATTCAAGATTAGAGTTTTTTTGAGTAGTAGACATTACTTTGGCCAGGTCAGTATGTAAAGTGAGGAAACCCCACCACCACCTAAGTGAATTGGAAGTAATTATGCCAGAACCTTCACTAAACATCCTTTCTTAGACACCTCAGCTCATTCCACCTATATGGTGATATAATATTCTGAATTAGTTAGCAAATTTTGGAGTAAATTATTTATGTTACATCATTTTGACATATATTTTGAGGTTCCAAGTGGAAGTTATCAATTATATGAAATTCATCATTCTAGGGTTTATGATTCTTTTTCAAATACTTTTGGTTGTACCTAACTTAAATAAGAACTATAGGGTACTCTTCGCATTCATATACTTATAGTGGTAATCTACATGTCCCAAGAGCCATGTTTTAAATCTACATACATGTGTCTTAAACACTTCTTCCTCAATATGTCTATATAAATCTATGCCTAGGGGAGTCCAATAGCTATTAGATGAGCTAAGTATATTTCATGAATTTGTAAATTAAGGTATATACCTCACATCCTAGTCTCTTAGTGTATCCTACTTGTAGTCTAGGCACATCGCAATAATTGAACAAATGATACTAAGGTTTATTGTGAACTATTTCTAAGTTCTAACTATTTTATTTGTGTTCCTAACTAAATGTAAATTCCATGAGACATGCATGAGTTTCGACTATTTATAGGCTCTAATACCATATTGTAAAGACCAGATCCATACGATCAAATATTTTCCAAATTCTATCATAAAATATAAACAAATATTTTTCAAACATGCTTTAGATTTAAAACTCATGGAAGCTTATACATATGGTTATACATATGGTTCAATAGGGGACAATTCATGTACGTCTCTTATATGTCTTCTCTGATCACTTGTCCATGAGTTCCTAGAGGAAACAAAAACCATTGGTGGGCTCCAATAAGGGCAACATGGGTCAGCAAAGCTGGTATGAAATCAATATTTGGAAAGTAAAACAATATGAACCTATCTACAAAGGATTTTATGACAAAATGCCAAGGAACAAACACTATAGTTAAGTATAAAAATTTAGCATTGGGTTTTAAAATTCAACAACGCTCAATATAAATTTTTTTAAACTAGTAGTTTAATTTTCAAATAGGTAGGACATGAAAATATTTATATTCTTTGGAAAGTCATATGTTCCTTCCATGGAGAAAAAAACACACCAACTGTGTTTCCTAGTATATATACTGAGGGACCTCGTGTCCTTCTCTCTACGTAGAGTCATGGAAGTGTATTCCACTAAAATATGGGCACTAGCCTAACCTTTTCTATTTTTAAACAATGTGCTACTATTTTCCAGTGTTTATTATTGATGGCTTTCAAGGAGGAGGGCTAAGGTTTACAACAATTTTACGCCAACCAACATATCTAATTATGCATGCAATCAATGAGGGAAATACCTTTCCAAATAAAAATACAAATTCTATACCTTTCTATCAAAGTATGCAAAATGCAAAAATTCTAAGTATTGACTCTAGGGGACAATCAAGAGAGATCTACAAATTTAGGGAAATAGTTGTCACTATATGGCTTGGAATCAATTATTATTCAAACTTCATGTTATGAGTATCACAGATGTCTAGAATTTTCATTTTAGGAGTTTGATTCAATTATTTTCCATTCTAGTCTTTTCTAGGGTATAAACTAAGTTATATACATATAATCGAAGTCCTTAAATTAAGTATAATATCATCACACCATGTTATTAGTGTCTCTATGTATCCTTGACCTAGGGTTTTAGATCCTTTTTACTTATAAGATTCATTTTTATTGTCATAAGTCAAATTATATATCACTTACATATAGGTGTGGTTGTTAATATTCCTCCCACAATTTAGGTCTAGTTATGTTATTCTCTCTGTTATATGATGCATCATAATTTGGTCAACTACGGTCAAGGATATGAGTTGAATGAGATACTATTCATCACAATATCCCAAATTGAGAAATCTAGGGTTCTAAAAATTTGCACACTCATCTGTGAATAGATAAGTACTTATTGTATATACGGGTGGACTAATATGTATGTATACTACATTAAAGTCCTTAGTTCAATTATATGTTCATATTTGATTCATTCATAGTTTCATTTAGAAATATTAGGTATTATGCATACACTTTCTTTCATTCATATTTATTTATCAATTTTATCATGAAATTGTGATTTTAGCCTTTTAGCATTATGAACAGACTGGAATTTATATTATCAAATGATTAATCTCACACTATCATCACTTTCAATGTTTTCAATTTCCCAACTCATTAATTTAATCCATCATACTCTTCCCATCAAGTAGCCTCTAAATAATGTGATAAAGAGTATGCTTGAATTAACGAAAGGGATACATAAACTCTATATGACATGGCCTATGTGTTTTTAATTTATTATTGTCATCATCTATCACACTAATGTTGTGTAATATGTGTGTTAATCCTTTATTTCATCTTTTGCACCACTTATAGGCATCGTTGTATTAATCCCTATGGTCATCAAAATAGAAGTCAAAGAATGAGATAAGAGAAGAGACCTAATAACACATGGGGTGTAGGGAGGAGTCACTCAGGTAGCCAAGGTTCTTCATGGGTCTGCAGACTTGGGGCCATCAGGGTGCCATTGCATTCACCAATGCCAAGCCCTGCCTCAAGTGTTGTTGCGATGGAGTGGAGCAACTACTACAACCTTGGGAGACTTATTGGAGGTTGAGGGACATCCATCATCTGCAAGGAACTTGTAATTGGCCCGGAGTCTTAGGGAGAGAGAGAGGTGGTTGTGTGGGGGATCGTCGAGTGACAGAGCTCCCTAGAAAGGTTGACTTGCCAGATACGGGAGGATGTGGATGCATCAATGTGGTTTGAAGTCCTATTCATGCATGGTTGACATACAAAGGTTTGGATGCCCTTGACGACATTGTAGTTTCTATAGGCCGGTTTTCATCTCGTCTTTGAAGTAGTAGAACCCTGTGGCAGGTGGAAGGGTTGGATTGGAGGTGGCGGGAGCCTCACCGGTCTGTTGCCCAGGACAAAGTTTGCAAGATATTCTTATTCGTGAGGCACTAGGGTTATGATAGTTTGTGGTGTGGCTTCAAGGTAGAGTGGGTAGAGGTGAGGTTTATTTGAGATATGAAACTCAATCTTATGATTTATCCAATGATGGAGGGGAATTGGTGAGGTGAGGTATGAAGCATAGGGGTGGTTGTATTTAATTGATGGCTGGAGGTTGATAAATAGATCATTGGTTTGTTGGTGACAAGGAGGTCCAACCTCATATATGAGAAGGAGAGGAGATCAAGATCAAAATTGCCAAGTTGTAGGTATTGTCTTGTGTGTGGTCAACTGGTATTGCAGGTCTGACCTGAGTGCTTGTATTGCAATCTTTGTAGTTTCCCTTGGCTTGTGGGCATAGGAGCTTAAATGAAGAAGAGTTCTAGGTTTCATGGTGTTTGGTTTAAGGGAAGGTAGGTGTCAGTTTGCTAACAACTTGTGTACGGTCTAGAAATCCTCAATGTATGTCATCCCGGTTCGTGATCTATAGAAGGCAATGTCGGTGATGGCTTTTAGAGTTAAAAGTAGGTTTTTTTTAGAAGGCTCAAGGTGGAGGACTTCAATATGGGGAATAGCGATTTGATTTCTTGACATGTGCTATACTAGTTGTGGAGAATGGCTCTGTCGTTTCCCTTCATAACTGGTGGAGAATTGGGCCTGAGAAAGATCGGCTCATCAAATATTAACGTAAGAGAGTTAATTAATTAGCATAAACCCCTAATTGGCTAGTTATTTTCAATTTTAAATCATAAAATTTAATCAAGACTTCCAAATGCCCTTGTATATTAAACATGTATTCAAAGTCTATTAAACTTAACTATAAAAATATTATCACGTAAAATTATGATTCTAAGATGGATAATACTCCACAAAATTGTAATATTTGTATCTTTTATTAGGATTCATATTTTCCTTTGCTTCCAAGTACATTAGAAATGTATGTATGCACACTCAAATCAAGGCATTCTAGAACAAGAATTTCAAGTTGTACTAATTGATACCGAAGTGATTCACTGTGGGAATGTTTTGTAAATATTTCTCAATTTAGGATAACAAACCAAAAAACTCAAAAGGAGGTCAAGTTGTAGTAAGGAACATGAAAATAGATCAAAATGATCACATATGAGTTGAGAGAAAGGATGTGATGGTAATTTGAACTCAAGTTTAAATTTTTTATGAATTATAGTTCAAAATAGATTTAGTAATAAAAAAATCTAGTATGTTACACCACTCCATCCATTAAATAAGATTTTGTCCCTGAAATCGGTATATCCATGATGTAGTCTAGTACTACTCTTCATCCCTTAAAAGGATTCTATTAGAATAAGAGGATTCTATTAGAAGTCTAGGCATGTCAGCTACAATGTGGTATCCTTCACCAACTCTAGGTTTCTCCTCTAGGGTTTTCTCATACCTCCTTCATTTTGACTTAGCTCAAGAAATCATCAATAGAATTCCATAAAATCATTTTGCTTTGTATGTATAGTATTATAAATAAAATAATTTCTGATGAAAGAACTATCTAGTGCAAAATTGAAAAATGGCAAAAATCGATGCAAGAACTAAGTCACAATCATTTCATGTCTGTGTTCTAATCACTACAACTACATCATCCCAACAACTTGACATATTTTGAAATTTTAGTCACTTGAGCACTTAGTGATGCGTGATCCATATAATTCTTCTAGGGTCATGTACACATTTCTAGATTAATAGTCTAACTTATGAATATTAAATTTTTGTTACACCACAAACTTATTAAATAAATTATATTTATTATAGTCAAGGTTAAAAATTCATTAAATTTTACTCAATATTATTGCCACTTCTTTGTATGTGACATTTTATTGGGTCAAAAAATAGAAACACTTTGTTTTTATGTCTCCATTTTCAATGGGTAGGGTTTTACATCAATATTATGCTTAGTTCAACATTAATTGTCCAAAGTTTTATAAATCTAAAAAATATGAGTTCCAAATATCTAGAGGTCCTAATATTCATCACATTTTACCATTCATTTATCTTATCATGGATTGGGATGCAATTTTGAATCTCAGTACTTTTTTGTATCTATAATGTTGGATTTGTAACTTTTTTTTTCAAATATCATAAGTACATATATAAAAGGAGAACCTAATATTTATGTCTCCACTCATTATATTTTCTAGGGGATTATGTCAAAGTTATCATGAGGAATTTTTCTAAACAAGTTTGTATCTAAGTCCTCACATATTATCATTTAGTTCATTTCCTATTGAAGGTGATTAGACATACACACTTTTTTTAAACTGGGTTAATGACTAAATTCAAGATTAGTGTTTTTCCAAGTAGTAGAGATCACTTTGGCCAAGTCGATATGTAAACTGAGGAAATCCCAACACCACCTAAGTGGATTGGGATGAATTATGCCAGAATCTTCTTTGAAAATCCTTCTTTAAACACCTCAGCTCATTCCACTAACATGGTGATATATTACTCAAAATTAGTTAGAAAAATTTGGAGTAATTATTATTGTTACATCACTCTAACATATAATTTGATGTTCCAAGTGCAAGTTATCAATTATACGAAACTCACCATTATAGAGTTTATGATATTATTTTCAATTACTTGTAGTTGTGTCTAACTTAAAGAAGAACCCTAGGGTACTCTTCCCATTCGTATACCTATAGTGGTGATCTACATGTCCCAAGAGCCATGTTTTAAATCTACATACTTGTGTCTTAAACACTTCTTCCTCAATATCTATACATAAATATATGCCTAGGGTAGTCCAAAAGATATTAGACGAGCTTGTATACTTCATGAATTTGTAAATTTGGGTACATACCTCACATCCTAATTTCTTAGTGTATCATACTTGTAGTCTAGGTATATCCCAATAATTGAACCAATGATACTAGAATTTATTGTGAATCGTTATTAAGTTTTAACTATTGTATTTGTGTTCCTAACTAAACCTAAATGCCAAGATACATGCATGAGTGTCTACTATTTATAGACTCTGATACCCTGTTGTAAAGACATGATCCTTACGATCAAGTATTTACATAATTGTATCAGAAAATTAAAAAAAAAACTTTTTACATACATGCTTTACATCTAGAGTCATGAAATCTTATACATATGGTTATGAAATCAAGATTCCTATCTACTCTTCAACATGGGACATCTGTGGCACGTCTCTTCTAGATCTTCTTTGATCACCTTCCCATGAGTTCCCAGAGGGAACAAAAACCACATCTGTTCCCCAATAAGGGAAGCATGGGTCAACGAATCTGGTAAAAAAATTGATATTTTGAGAGTAAAACAATATGAACCTATCTACACAGGATTTTATAACAAAATGCAAAGGAATAAACAATATAGGTAAGTATCAAAAGGTAGCAATGGGTTTTTAAATTCAATAAGGTCCAATATACAAAATTTGAAACTAGTAATTCAATTTTCAAATAGATAGCATGTGTCAATGTCTATGCTGTTGGGGAAGTCATATGTTCTATCCATGGGGAACTACAACACATCAACTATTTTTTCCAATATATTGAGGGACCTCGTGTTTTTCTCTTTGCGCAGAGTCTTGGAATCATTATACCACTAAAATATGGGCACTAGCCTACCTTTTCGACATTTAAAAATTGTGCTACTATTTCTAGGGTTTATTTTTGGTGGCTTTCAAGGAGGAGGGATAAGGCTTGCAATAATTTTAAGCCAACCAACCTATCTAATTATGCATGCAATCTATGCGGGAAATAAATGTCCAAATAGAAACAAAAATATTGTACCTTTATATCAAAGTATGCAAAATGATCCACCAACTAAGAACGGCCATGCGCTTTCTCTCTCTAGGAGAGCTCCGCCTTCTCTCTAGGATCTGCCCCCGCCTCTCCTCTCCACCGCACTTCTCCCTCTCCCCCCCTGCTGCCCTCACGGCCGCAGGGTTTCCCTGGCTCTCCCTGTCGCGTGGGAGTGATGGTCTATGGCTGGAGTTAAGGCGATCGCTAGCTCCATCTACCTCGGCGCTGCTTGGTGGGCGCAGTTAAGGCGATCGACCGTCTCCGACATTCCCTGCTCCTCGTGCAGCTGGCGTCCAGGGAGGAGTTAGGGCTCGTGCTGACGATCTTGGTCTAGCTGCCCTCTCTGTGTGGCAGGTGGAGTTAAGGCGACAACGACCTCACCGTTAGCTCCTCCAACTACCTCGTCCGATCCTGCGATGCCTTAAAGACGCTCCCATCTCAGCTCGGTGGTGGCCCGCTTCGCTTCCCCCGGCGCCCCCACAAAACAGGCGAGGGGTTGACCGGCCCTCTGGGGTTACGGTCCCCCTGGGACCCTGCGGGGGCTCTGGGTGCCCCTTGTCCCACCGGCGACCTCGAGCTGACCCGCTTCTTTGGAGGCGCTGAGGAGCTCCTCGGTGTGGTGATCCGCTGGTCTCTGGGTTCCGAACCACCCAGCCTTCGACGGTGGTGGTGCTCTCTCGTTCAGTGCCTGGTGGTGCTCCGGCGACACGCGGCACCCCGACGACGTGGTGGTCTCCCAGCTGTTCCTGTGGAGCAACTTGGAGTTCCCCGACGCGCACGGCTCCAACGACGCCTTTCGTGAAGGGTGGGTTCCGAGCTACCTGCCCTTGCCCCGTGTGCACTCGCTGCAGGTGCCCTCCAGACGACTCGTGGTGGTGCTTCCTTGGCGGGTGCCCTGCTTGCTCTTCCAGCGGCTCCGCGATAGTGCTGTTCTCCGGTGAGCCTCACCTTTGTTCCCACCAACCGGGGGAGAGGTTGACTAGCTCCCCGGAGTAGGTCCCTCACTGATCCCTGTGGGAACGGGGGTGAGCCTGCGGCGACGGCCCCCCCTGGCGCGTCGACAGGCTCCGGCGCCTTGGCTCTGTCTTCTCCGGCGTTCACCTCCACGTTGGGCCTTCTAGGGTTACGGTGGCCCATCGCTTTCCTGTTCGTGGCGGAGAGCACGAGCGGTAGGGTTCGCCTGACCTATCGCTCCCCGACGCGCTCCAACGCGCTAACCCTCTACTGATACGGGAAACCGGCCCGAACCGGGTTCCTAGCTACCCGGGGGCGGTGTGTGTGCCCGCTCCACAACTACAAGCCCCTACCGGCCTGAACCGGGTTCCTAGCTACCCGGGGCGGTTTGGTGCGCTGTTAGCTGCTGCTGTCTTGAAACTACCCTGAACCAGGCGGGTGTGGTGCTGAGACCGGGTTCCTTGCTACCCGGTGGCGGTCCGTATTGAGGCCTCCTTGAACCGGGCCCGGGGCCGGCTCGCCTCTCCCGCTCAAAACCCGCGCCTCCGACGTTTTCAAAAGCGACATCACGTGGGCGTGCGACCTTCCCGAAGCTTCGCGTCACGTGGGTGTTGGCTTCCCAAGCACTCCTTGCTCGCTTTCCCCTCGAGTGGCACCCGCTGTGCGCTCTGACATCATCACGCGCCTCCGCTCTCTAGAACCTTCCCGGGTGAGTGCGCTCTGACGTCACGCGCTGTGACGTCACGACGCACTGACCCCCTCTGCTCTGACCTCGCTCCCCTACCCACGTGGCCACCTGACGCTCCGGCTCTTTTCACCCCATGGCGCGGGGAAAAAACAAACAAACTAGTTACCTCAACGCTTCCATCAGACGTGAGGCCGCTGAGGAGATCGCCAAGGGAGGACGCGCTGCTCGGGAGGCCAGCCTTCTCGCTCGCTCGACCAAGAAGGCAAAGGGCAAGTCGCCGGCGTCCGCTCCACCTCCCACGCGGCGACAGGCCTCTCGCAGCAATAGCCGCCCGGCTACAAGGGGTCAGACAAGTCAGACCCACATCCTCGGCGATTGCTCAACCAGTGGCACCAAGGCTGGCACCGCCCCGGAGATCACGACGGGCGCTCCCACTGGACGCCATGACAACCACACCAACCCGAAGGCGACGGGGGGCGCCAGGAGCATAAGCAGAGGTGAGCCCCCACGTCCCCCACCGCGGGGCCCCTCGCGTCGAGCGGCCTCAAGGAACCAGCAGAGAACCTTCGCTGAGGTTGCGGCACAGAAGAAGAAGACCAAGATGACGAAGGCTAATCATCCACCGCGTGCGTGGCCAGTGAAGGTGACACTCTCGGCCTGGTCTGACAAAGCGGCAAGGCACTCCACCACAGCGACAATCCCACCGGAGAAGTTGCTACTGTTCGCAGAGCCTACCTTGCTTCCGGACTTGGGCCCAGTGGCGGTCATCCCCGACAACGCCATGACAACCATCGCCGAGCAACGGGAGAAATCAGCAATCTTCTACATCCTCGACAGCTCACCCCACGAGACGGTGGTCCATGGGTGGTTGCGTAGGGTATGGCGCCCCAAGGGCACCTTCGAGCTGTGTCTCCGAACCAACGGCTTCTTCGAGGTCAGTTGCGACCTGAGTGAAGACCTTGATCTCCTGCTCAACGGGGGCCCTTGGTTCCTCGACGGGCGGCTGGCACTTTTCAGGAAATGGTCACCCTCGACCCACCTAGCTAGGGACTTGTTTTCAACAGTCCCCTGCTGGGTGAGCTTCCCTACGATCGGTCATCTGCAGTCACTGGAGGTGCTAGGCCGAGTCGCTAGCTACGTGGGCAGACCCTCACATGCAGGCTCATGGGTGTCCGCCACTGATGGTGTACCTCAGGCGCGCGCCTTGGTGGATCTTCCGGCGACCCATGAACCCCCACGCGAGGTGCGCATCCAGTTCCCCGGAGCGGCGGTGGAGGTGATCCCTGTCATCTACGACTACATGCCCCTTCGTTGTCTGTCATGCATCGCGTTCGGCCACGATTTGAGCCGTTGCCCCTTCGTCACTGACGCGACAAGGCTGGAGGTGCACGCCCAGAAGACCCGGGCCCGTAGCTCGGGACGGCAACAGGTGAAGGACAATGGCGACGACACGAGGCGGGAGGCGGACCCCTCGGATGAGGATGGTCATCGGCGCGGCAGGAGCAAGCACAAGAAGAACCTGAAGGACAGGGGGGTCTCGGTCCCTTTTCCAACCACCGCCGATCTTCCCCCTGAGGCGGATGTCGGGGTGGAGGGCCTGGACCCTCCCGATGCCACGACGCACAACACCCCCCCCCTAGTAGCGTTGCCGGCACGCTCGTGCCCGTGCTGGGGGACTCGGCGAGCCCAGAAGACACTGCTCCTGACAGCTCTACCATGCCTTGCAAGGTGGTGTCGGGATTGGAGGCACCGAACCCTCCGGGAGGGGAAGGTCCCTCTGACTCCACCCCGCAGGTATCGCTCGCCACCGACGATGCGGCCCTCATGCCGATCGAGGAGACTGCCCAGAAGAAGGATAAAGACAGGATCCCCACCAGGCGCCCCTTGGCGGACACCAAGTTGTCCATACGGATCCTGAGACAGGGCTCCTCGGCCACCCTCCCCAAGAAAATCAAGTCTGTTGTCCTTGCGCTTTCTGCCCCAGGCACCTCGATGGCGGACGACGCATCAGCGGACGATGAGGCCACCACCTCGGATGAGAGCACGGTGGCTACGGCAGGCGACAGCATCGACCCCAAGCGCAGCCTTGGGGGCAATCTTTGATACAGTGGTGATCCATGTCGATTGTGGCATGGAACGTGCGCGGCGCTTGCTCGCCGGCAAAGAGGAAGAAGATCGCTAGTTTCCTCCGAAACCAGGGGGAAGCGATGGGCCTTTTGATGGAGACGAAGATCAACAAGGATGACAACTCAGCCAAGCACCACGCCGAGTTGTTCCCAACCGGTTGGAACTCTATCTCCAACGACAGCAACACAGGTAAAGCTCGCATCTGCTGGGGGTGGGACCCCAGAATATGGGATGTCGATGTAAACACCACGTCAGCACAAATGATGACTGCGTGGTGTACCAACCTGGGAGGCTACAGGGCGCAAATTGCGGCGGTGTACGCGCACACCGAGCCGAGCCGACGCGAAGCCCTGTGGGAGGAGCTCCAAGCCGCTCAACCAGTCGTCACAGTCCCCTGGCTTGTGGCCGGGGACTTCAACGCCATCAGGCGTGACGATGAAAAAGCGGGAGGCCGTGAGGTCTCCAGAAAGACGATGCGCCAATTCAATGACGCTATCAACAAAGTGAGCCTCTTGGAGGCTAAGTACCACGGCGGACAACTCACGTGGAGCAATCGCCAGAACGCGGTGAACTGCGTCGCCTGTCGCTTGGACAGGGTCCTCATCAACGACGCTTGGGCAAGCACCCTCCCCAACACCTTCTCTAACCTTGTCTTCTCACACAAGAGCGATCATGGTGCTCTTGTGATCTCACCTTTTTCTGAAACTGTCCCTAAAGTCCGACCCTTCCGAAGCCTCAATTTCTGGCCTGAGTGGGATGGCTTCAACGAAGCCGTCGCCCTGGCTTGGAACATAGATGTGACCGGGAACCCACTCTTTGTCGTCACAAAGAAACTCCAAGCAACCAAGGTTGCTCTCAAACAGTGGTCTAGAAGCAAGGTAAACATAAACAACCTGAAGAAGGAAGCCATGAAAGAATTCAAAGAAGTCCAAGATGGCCTCCAGAAGAACCCCATGTCCCCGGAGTTAACACCCCGTGAGGAAGCCCTCTGCGCCCGCATCAACAAGCTTGAAAGGGCGGAGGAGGTGTATTTTTACCAACGCAGCAGAGTCAGATGGGTCCTTGATGGAGAAAGAAACACAAGCTTCTATCAAGGCGCGGTGCGGCGGAAAAAGATGAGGGACTCCATCACACACCTCATTGACGCACAAGGGAGGAAGATCATGGACCAAGAGGCCTTAGAAGGTGAAGCCGTGGCTTTCTATAGCCACCTATACACTCAGGAGGATGACAACACCACCATTCCACGCCTCCAACCTCACCGATCCATCACACCTGAACAGGGACGCACCCTCTGCCGCCCATGTGAGCCCGATGAGGTAAAATCAGCCCTTTGGTCCATTGGACCGGACAAGGCCCCTGGACCTGACGGCTTTAATGCCTCTTTCTTCCGGTCATGCTGGTCCATCCTCGGGCGCGACGTTACGGCGGCTGTCACATGGCTCATGCGGGGCGGCGCCATGGTCAGATCAGCAAACCATGCTTTTCTCACCCTCATCCCGAAAACTGATGGGGCCACCTCCTTGCCCGACTTTAGGCCCATTGCCTGCTGCGGCGTAATCTATAAAATCTTCGCTAAAATCCTCGCTGAAAGACTAAAGGGAGTGATACAACACCTCATCTCCGCCAACCAAGGAGCGTTCATACCGGGCCGGAGCATATCCGACTGCTCCCTCTTAGCTGGCGAGTTCCTAGCCGGCTTCGACATTAAGCGGGCGGCCAAAAAAGCCTGCTTAAAAACTGACCTGTCAAAAGCCTATGACCACGTGGCTTGGCCGATGCTCTGGCGCATGATGGAGGCCATGGGCTTCCCTAGCACATGGATAGGTTGGATAAAGGAGTGTGTAACCACCTGCTCGTTCTCCGTCCTAATTAACGGCTTCCCAGCAGGCCTGTTTGGCAGCACAAGGGGGCTTAGGCAGGGCTGCCCCCTATCACCACTCCTATTCACTATAGTGATGGAGTACCTCACGCTGCTGATGGACGAAGGAGAGAGGAACAGATCATACACCACCTACAAAGTCAAAGGCACCAAAGTCCTCTCACACTTGATCTTTGCTGATGACGTCCTGTTCTTCACCAACGGCACAGGACACAGCCTGAGGGGTTTAAAACGCATCCTCAAAGATTTCAGCAACACATCCGGGATCAGAGTCAACCCAACCAAGTCTAAAATCTTCCTTTCCAAAGCCACGGACGGGGAACAAGGAAGATTAGCCGCTGAGGTGGGGTTCACGGTGGGCTCCCTGCCCACACGTTACCTTGGGTTCCCCCTCGCAAGCAAAAACCACAGGGCGTGTTTCTTCAACCCTTGTCTCGATCAAATGAAGGATATGATATCCAAGTGGCCACCCGATCGCATATCCATGGCGGGACGATGCCTCATCACCAGGTGCAACCTGCAGGGACTGATCGCCTTTTGGGCTTCACAAGGCCATATCCCCAGCAACGTGTGTGATAGGATTGAAGGCACCCTAGCTGATTTCGTTTGGGGAACCAGCACGCACCACATGAGCTATGCACGCATGGCTAAACCCCTGGAGGAAGGCGGCCTAGGCCTGCGTGCCGTCATGGCCATAAACAAATGGGCCTCCCTTAGGCGACTTGTACGCTTTCACACCAATCCAGAGTCCATCTGGACTAGCTGGATGAGGCGCAGATACGGAACGACATTCCGGCAGCCTCAGGAGCTAAGGCAGGGTTATTCTAATGCCTGGAAGAACATGGCGCGTGCGTGGGCGGAGCACAGCCAGCTGTTCGACCGGACTCCATCGGGGCGGGTGTACCTCAAAGACGCCGACACAAACCTATGGCAACAAATACAGCCCGCCGGCGCAACCTGCCAGCTAGGCCGAACCATCTGGCAGGGCCCGCTCATACACAGATGGAGCATGACCATCTTTAGAGCTGAAAATAGGGCTCTAACTACAGCCGAGAAAATCAAGACATGGGACAACACCCAAAGCGACCGATGCAGCTTCTGCCGGCTCAAGGAAGACATCCAACATCTTTTCTTCAGATGTCGCTACTCCTGTCAGGTTCGCACCAGAATCATGAGCCTGTGTAACGTTAACATACGAAGAGACGCTGACCTCAGAACCTCCACCACCATAATCAAAGATACAACCAAAGGCTGGAAACATTGGAAATGGCTGTCCATCACAGCCTGGACATGTACAGCCTATTTCATATGGAAACAAAGAAACGAACGAAGACATGGGCAACAAAGGCTCACCGTGGAGGAATGCTGCTCGATCATCCACAAAGCAGTCAGAGCGGTCGCTATGGCGCGTAGATGGGGTACTGCTGCCCCTGGGCACATCGCCAGAAACTGGAGACTGCCTACCACCACATGAAGAGGGGATCACAAACTAACCACTCTTGCTCTTACAGTCTCACAGAAAGACGGGTTTTTGTATAGATCCCGCATATCCACAACAGCCCCTTTTTTGTATAGTTAGTAGGGCTGGTGGAGACGCACCCCACACCGGGTTTAACAGGTGTGTGGTGGGTCTTCACATACTTTCATACCCTCTTGAGGCTCCCGTAGCCTTCTTTCGGCCGGTGCTTCTCGCACCTAAGGGCCTAGTTGTATGGGTGTTTCTTTCGAAGCATCCCTCATCGTTTTATTTATCCAAGCCGAAAGGCAAAATTCCGATGAAAGAGCTCTCAGTCTGTCAATCCTTACTATGTCTGGACCTGGTAAGTTTCCCCGTGTTGAGTCAAATTAAGCCGTAGGCTCCACTCCTGGTGGTGCCCTTCTGTCAATTCCTTTAAGTTTCAGCCTTCGACCATACTCCCCCCGGAACCCAAAAACTTTGATTTCTCATAAGGTGCCGACGGAGTCCTTAAAGTAACATCCGCCGATCCCTGGTCGGCATCGTTTATGGTTGAGACTAGGACGGTATCCGATTGTCTTCGATCCCCCAAGTTTTTTACTCATAATGCGCTCTAGGGTTGCGCCCGTTTCTCTCTAGAACCCTTCGGCAACCATCGTTGGGGGGAGGGAGCGGCGCCTCATTGCTTCCTCCCCCTGGATCCATTTGTTGGTCCTAGTCCTGTTCGTGGGGTCCTGGAGATGGAGTTCAAGCAGCGCTCCCCGTCGTAGTTGGTGGGTTGCCTCACGGATGGGTTACGGAGGAGAAAGGCGCGCCGCGTGGGTGGTCGATCCAGGGAGCAGCGTTTCGACCTAGTCGACTCCACCCTGTTCAAGAGTGACGGGTGGAGTGGAGTCGCGCCCTTGGCTTGCTTCCATATGTTGTTGCTCCGTCCAGGCAAAGATGAGGGGTCTCTTGGCCTCCTCGTCTGATTTCTACATTTCTCCTCCTACGACTCCTGGTGCTAATCTAGCGTGATGGCGATCAGCCTTCGATCCAGAATCACCCAGGCGGCGATGATGACGGCAGTGCACCCTTTGGCGTTCTGGCGGCGTGTCTCTCCGGTGCTCCGTGATGCTGACCTGCTCCTTCGAGATTGGCGTAGGTGATGGACAGTTGTGGACGGACAAGCGCCCTCAAGATGCTCGGTGGCCTGCCCCTCGCCTAGCGGCTGGCTTGAGACATTGGTGGTGTCGTGCCCTGGTCTAGCCACCCTGTGGTGGCTCCACCATGTTTCGGGTGCTCGTGGCTCCTCGGCACTGCTGTTTGGCCTTCGCTCCGTGCGGACCTGGCATGTGGTCCTCTGCTGCGTGCGTGCGGCCCTTCACCCCCCGCTGCCCTGCTGCGTGAACCGTCTCCGATGGATTCTTCACGGTTGCATGTCTTGTCTGTTCTGGTGCGGCAGTGTAGGGTCGAGTTGCACCTTTGCCACAGCGGCTGGCGTTCCTTAGTGGGATTGCCTGTTCTGGTGGTGACGTTTCTTGAACCCTGCGAGTTCCATCCCTGTGGCTGGTGGTCCTCATCGAGTCAGGTGGCTCTTTGTAGCCAAGAGATCGTTCGCCCTCAAGGTGTTCGATAAGGGGTCTCTGTGCATACAGGGGCTTAGGTGGGGTTGTGTTCAGAGGGAGGCTCTTGCTCTTCTTCTCATCCTAATCCTTTCTTCTGTTGCATGAGGCCGTGTTTTACAGGTTTCTGATTTCCAGTTGGTTGCCGACCGATGAAGAGGGGCTGGGTTTCTACTTGGATCCCACACATTCAGGAATTGTTTCTAACGTCAGTGGGGGAATGGTGGTTGTCTAGCTCAAGGACATTTTTTGGTAGTCAGCTAAAGGATGAACCCTACTTTGCTCTTATCTCCTCTGCTACAACTGGTTCTGTTCACCTTCAAGGTTATACCTTCGGGTGATTGATGTTATGGTAGAGGTCCTTTTGGAGTTTTTCCAGTGAGAGACCTGTCTGGTGTAGCTAAGAAGACCGGTGACTTCATGGCTAGTTACAGGCATGACTGCTTGTTTTTGTTCTATGTCACTCTGCTGTTACTTTTTGTGGGTACTCTGAATGCATGTAATAGTGGCTTGGTATAGACTTCTTCTAGTAGAATTGTCTGGTCCTAGCTTACTTAGTTGAGTTGTCTTCTTAGTCTCATATTGGATTAGTTTCTGGAGTGTCCCCCTGCATGGGGAGTTTGATCCTTGTTGAGCTTCTTAGCTCCTGCCTATGTAATGGGGTACCCAGTGCCCAAAGTTTTTGGTATTAATAGTAACACGCTTTTTGACCGACCAAAAAAAAGTATGCAAAATGCAAAAACTCTAAGTATTGATGCCAGGGGACAATCACGAGAGATCTATACATTTAAAGAAATAGTTGTCACTATAGTTTGATTCAATTATTTCCCATTTTAGTCTTTTATTGGGTATTAACTAAGTTATATACATATAATTGAAGTCTTTAAATTAAGTACAATATCATCATACCATGTTACTAGTGTCTTGGCATATCCTTGATCTAAGGTTTTACATCATTTTTACTTCTAAGATTCATTTTATTTTCATAAGTTGAATTATGTCTCTCTTACATATAGGTGTTGGTGTTAATATGCCTCCCTCAATTTAGATCTAGTAATGACATTCTCTCTTTCATATGATGTATCTTAATTTGGTCAACTACGCTCAAGTATTTTATTTGAATGAGATACCATTCATCATAATACCCCTAATTGAGAAATCTAGGGTTTTAAATCTTGCACACTCATCGGTGAATACATAAATACTTATTGTATATATGGGTGGACTTTTGTTTGTATACTACCTTAAAGTCCTTAAGTCAATTATATGTTCATATTTGATTTATTCAGTCATACTTAGCAAGATTAGGCATTATGCATATATTTTCTTTCATTCATATTTATTTATCAATTTTATCCTAAAATATTTTGATTTTAGCCTTTTAGGATCATGACTATGCTAAAATTTATATTAAAAAATGATTATTCTCATATTATCACCATGGGGTACAAGGAGGAGTCACTCATGCAACCAAGGTTCTTCATGGGTCTGTGAACTCGTGCCATCAGGGTGCTATTGCCTTCACCAACGCCAAGCCCTACCTCAGGTGTTGTTGTGATGGAGTGAAGCAGCTACTATGACCATTGGAGACTCGTTGAAGACTGGGGGACATCCACCATGTATAAGGAACTTGAAGCCATGTCCAAGGAACTTGTGATCAGATTAGAGTCTAAGGGAGAGGGAGGGGTGGTTGTGTGGGGATCACTGAGCGACAAAGCTCCTTCGAAAGGCCAGCTTGTCAGATATGGGGGATGTGGGTTGATCAATGCCACATAAATTGTGTTGACACATGGTCTCCTAATGAAGGTTTTACTGCCCTTGACAACATTGCAATTTCTACATGCTGATGTTCATCTCAGCTTTGAAGTAGTAGAACCCAATGGCAGGAGGAAGGGTTGTATTAGAGGTGGCGGAAGCCTCATCGATCTACCACTCAGTACAAAAGTTGCATGTTCTTCTTCTTCATGAGGAGCTAGGGTTATGATATTTTATGGAGTGGATTTAGGGTAGAGTGGGTACAGGTGAGGTTTAGTCAAGATCTGAAACTCAGTTGTATGATCTGTGCAACAATTGAGGAGAGTTGGCAAGGTGATGCATGACACATAGGGGTTGTTGGAGTTAACTATTGGTCATAGGTTTATCAATAGATCATTGGTTTGTAGGTGATAGGGAGGTCCAACCACATATCAAATAAGGAGAGGAGATTGGGGTTAGAATTGGAAAGTAGGTGTTGTTTTATAGGTGGTCGACTACTATTGTAGGTCTGAGGTCCTGGTTGTCTGAAATTGTGACTGGGTGCTTGTATTTCAAGCTTTGTAGTTTCCCTTAGATTGTGGAGGTATGAGCTTAAATAAGGAAGGGTTCTATGGTTCATGGTGTTTAATCCAGGGGAAGGTAGGTGTCATGTTGTTAACAACTTGTGTGTGATCTGGAAATCCTCAATGGATATCATGCCAGTTTGCAATCCATAGAAGGAAATGACGGTGATTGTTTTTAGAGTTAGAAGTCAGTTGGTTGAGAAGGATCAAGGTGGAGGACTTTAATGTAGGGAGTATCTATTTGATTTTTTGACCTGTGCTAAACTAGCTGTAGAGAACGGGTCTATCATTTCCCTTAGTAACTGGTGTGGAATCGGGTCTGAGGAGGAAGACCTGCTCTGTAATGACCCTGACCTGGGTTATTAGGTAACCCTATTTGTTTTGGCTAAGTAAGTTTCTTAGAAATTTAATATAATCTTCTAAGGTGTTTTGTTATCATGTGACACACTTATGTTCCAAATTTGGTCCTGATTGAATGTTGTTTGAGCAATGTTCCTTTGTTTTGGATCAAAGTGCAATTTACCCAGGATGAGGGACTATATTGAGAAATGTCACATGTTTAACATGCTTTAAGTGTTTTAGAATCATAAGAGAGAGAATGATGCTAAGTGGTGGCTTGTGGAAAGCCTAAATTCCAAGTTTGAACTTGTTTGAATAATGTTAGTACCTTGTGCACCAATTTTGGTACAAATTGTAATTTACCCAAAATGTAGGGTTGATATGCAAATTACCACCTCTAGAGTGTCCCTAATTCCTCTATGTATCATTTAGAGGAGATAGAATGAATGAGACATCATGGTCAAATCATTTATGAGTGGTAGTATTCTTGGTGATGAAAAGACCAAGAAAGGGGTTGAATGGAAGCCCTAATTTGAGCTTGTATTAAGTGTATCAGGTTGTAGTGATTAAATGGGAGTCCCTATCGGCCAAAGAGCCAAATAGGAGACCCCCATATCTTGTTTTTAACTCTTTGATTTTTTAAAAACGAGCTAACCACCTCAATAAAGCAATGGATATCGGCTTGCAATTTTCCTTGGGAAAGGTTGCATTGAATTGTGAATATAATAATGTGAGTGGAAGTGGCTTGTCCTAGAAGATAATCAAAGGGGGCCGACCCTTATCCCTTGCATTACCCTCAAGTTTTTATTTTGCATGGAAAGATAAAGATGGATTGCATGCAAGTACATGTGTCAATCCATGCATGGACATGTGGCACCTAGTAGCTCAAATTGATGACACCTCATTTTCACACTTCTTCATGAACAACAAGTATATATACCCCTTCTTTCACCCCTTAGTAAACTTTTTCGAATCCTACCACCTCCTTACTCTTAGATATCGTGCATGGAGCCTTTTTGACATGCATAGGTGATGTGGTATCGTGCATCGGCCTTGGGTATCGACCATAGCAAGTAATATCAGCCATAGCATGTTGATATTGGCCATAGCAAGTCGATATCGGCCAAGTAGAGTGTTTTTGGCCACAAGTGAGGGGGATATCGGCCAAAAGTGACTGGAATATCGTGCAAGGGTAGTGAGGTATCATGCAAGGTGCTAAGGAGCAAGAGGGAGCTCAATATTTAACCCTATGGTGAGGCCATGATCATCTTCAACCTTGGATTGAAGCATGATTTTAGGGTTATGATCTTCCTTTCTTTTCTTCTTCACCAATTGCATATCCATGGTGATTCCTTGAATATGAAGGAGTTGTAAACGAGACTTGGACTTTTGATAAGTAATCTTCAACCTTAGGAGCGTGGAGCTTTGGAGATTGGAGCTTTGAAGTTGTTCTTAAAGCAGGTTCTATAACTTGAACCCAATTATATTATTATGCACTTTCAATTTTGTCATACCTTGTGTTGATAATCATTTAATGACTTGGAAACCAATAGATGTATGCATCATTTTGTATAATGGGTTGACAAAGGTTCAAACAATTGTTTAGCATGTAACTTAACCTATGGTGTGAAGCACACACACACACACCTCTTTGCCTGATATGGTGTGAAGCATACACACACACACCTCTTTGCCTGATATGGTGAAATAGGTCTTCCCATGGGATCTCCTAGAGAGCGCATATTTTTGAATATGTTGGAGCTTTGAAGTTGTTCTTAAAGCAGGTTCTATAACTTGAACCCAATTATATTATTATGCACTTTCAATTTTGTCATACCTTGTGTTGATAATCATTTAATGACTTGGAAACCAATAGGTGTATGCATCAGTTTGTATAATGGGTTGACAAAGGTTCAAACAATTGTTTAGCATGTAACTTAACCTATGGTGTGAAGCATACACACACACACACCTCTTTGCCTGATATGGTGTGAAGCATACACACACACACCTCTTTGCCTGATATGGTGAAATAGGTCTTCCCATGGGATCTCCTAGAGAGTGCATATTTTTGAATATGTTAGGGTGATGGGCTCGAATATCCTTAAGCCGTAATGAGGGATTGATGTGAGATCCCCTTCATTATAAATACCGGGATGGATGTATCGCGAATCTCCCGATGATGATGAATGCTGGGATTGATGATAGATAAACACACGATCTCTCAATCCCGAAGAGAGTGCAGCTTCCGCTTTAGCTCTATAGTGAAGTTTCCAGTATACTTGAGAAAGCTATGTAGCAGTTGACACGAGATGTCCTGCTTGTGGTCTCACACTGACCGAGATGCGAAGGTCATGGCAGCCAAATCTTCCATTCACCTTGTATGGTACTGATGCTTTACGTAGCCGTGGTCGGTTGGAGTATGAGTGGAATACCTCATCTCCTCAGGGCATAAGTGTGATTGAAAAATGTAATCAGCTGTGTAGCATATCTGCTTAATGATCGAATATTGAAAACATTAATTGATGCACACTTTAGTTATACATCTTAGTTGATAGATGATATTTATGTTTGCGTACATTCCTTGCAAAGCAGATAGATGATGATAACTCTACCATGGGTAGATGCAATGTTCTCCTTAAGAAAGGAGATTACTTCATTCTATTCATATAGTGAATTATCCTACCTATTAATATTAAAAGAACCTCTTCTCAGTTTATAACTGCTTAATCTATGATAATAATATGGTCGACGGAGAGTTATATCTCTCACTGGGACAATTGTCTCACCCCGTGGGATCCACATTTTTTAGGTGGACATGCATGAGGTGGCGAAGATCTCTCTCTACAGAGGAGGAACAACAGCTAAGGCAGCCGTGAAATCTCAGGTTGAGTGTACTGTCTGTCATGTCTTGTAGATAGAAATCCTATGTGTCGTCTCTGTACTCTCAAGTCCTTGGAGTTGGTTCGTACTGTTTTCATGAATGATCTGAGATTGTGGCTTGAATGCCTCGAGGTTTTATGTTGCTCCAGTATGTGTTTTTATAGAGCAACTGTTATATGTTGTCCTCAAGATGAGATGTTGTACAATGTAATCATGATATGTATGAGTTTTGGATCTTTTAGTAAGAGTTTTCTGGAAAAGGATCTCCTTGCAAAATGGTTTTAAATTTTAGTGATTTTTGTTAATCCGCTTATTATGTTTATTCCACTTAGTTAGTAATGATTTGTTTTTCAGTTTGATGACAATCGTTACATGTTTGGTATCAGATCTTAAGGTTCGTTGAGTCTACAGAGACATAGGACTAAGGTGTTGAGTTTGTGTTAGTGTCCTCCAGTATACCCTATAGTAACTTCTGCTTATGCAGAAGAAAAGGTGAAGTTTAAAAATGACTGGAGAACACGAGGAACACATTGCTGAGGGCAATGTTGTTGCACCAGGAAAGGGTGCAAGGGATCAGGTAAGAGAAGAATGAGTGCCTGAGAATTCCCATCGTGATCTGATCAGGATGAAGAATCCTATGTTTATGCTCTTGATATGCAGGTTAAGACAACAGTGATACATATAGTAGACTGGATACTAGCATTACAACCTAGGTTACCAGTCCTTAATGCAGAAACTTTGGGCTCTAAAAGGGGTCCTGAACCACACAGTCATGTTGGAATAGTGGAAAATGTGGGAAAGATAAACATATGGCGAGAAAATAGACTCGGACATAAGAATAGATAGATAGTACATCTGTGATGGTAATGCCCAAGGAGGGGCACTAAGCTGAGAACTAAGGAAAGGTCTCTACAATTCTAGAGACATTTGCCTAGTTGTTCTAAAAAGACAAATTTTTTGGTGCCACCAGTGTAATAAATGCCTAGTGTACCAGAGTAGTAGTCACTAAGTAAAGGCAAAGGTCCTAACTTTCCACCTGTAAGAACTTCTGGATTAGCTTCTACATCGGTAATAAGACCGATAAGACCATGGTACAAGGACAAAACATGTTATAGATATGGACATGTTGAGCATACTAAACTCTTTTCTTTGAAAAGAAGGGAGGAAATGACTCAACAACCGAGGTAGACTTGGCAGGGCTTATGAAAGTTATAGCCCAATAGTGTAAAAAGGCAAAAGAAACAACATAAAACAACTAGACTCTATGTGTTGAGTCAACCTGAAGTGGTAGATGACCGCAAGGGGTAACAGTCAGATAGAGCTTTTTCATTTTGATATACCTTCTCTTGATTTTATCTGATAATCATAAGAAGGATTGATGTTGTTGACTTCCCTATTGATTACCCTATGGGAACATAGGGAAGAAATGATGAGGACTAGATTTATATTATATTCAATATTCTTTTAAATGCTTTATAATTACTCTTATCTGTGTGAAAAAGGATGAGGTGTAGAGGTGATGCCTGGAGAAAATCCAGGGATGCTAAATCCTATGTTTTTGATGACATGAAAAGTAAGGAATATGATAGTAAACAAGTGCATACTACATAATCTCAGTACTTGTATACGCTGGCCAGGTATTCAACTATTGAAGATAAGGTGCGTATGGAACTCTTAGATTGTTATATTTTTTATTACCATGATCAAGTAATCATTTTGAGACAATCTAGTGAGCATAACGAAACTAGAAATACGGCATGTATATTTTTATCACATCCTAACTGCAATAAAATGGAATCTGAGATGATCTCAGATCAATCTGTGTGTATGAGGAAGTAAAAAGTATAATCCTCATGATAAGAGAATGAGAACAAGGGAGATGATCCATGTCTGATAAAGCCTGTGTGAATAGTAAAGATCTTTTCCCATGATGTGGAAATGGGAAATGTAATAAAATCACAAAATGTTCATGAACATGTTAGACAATAACAAAGAAAGGAATGATGACATGTAATCATCCTTATAATTCCTATGTTGATGGCAAGGAACGTAGGATGAAACAAGAGTAAGTGACTCATGAATAGTTGAAAGTTCATGCAATAATCAAATGAGATGATAATCTCTTCTCTTTGATAAACAACCCTAGGTGATGATGGGGTGATAAGAGGAATATGTTTCTTTGTGTTCTTTCCTTTCAGAGACATGGCAATCAAGTGAGTACTATGACACTTGATGTGCATGGATTAGAAATAATCCATTAATGGATACTTAGAAAAGTATCAGTTCATCTTAGAATTTGATTCCAAGATAAAGATATGTGTATCAAGTAATGTCCCAAGATGAAAGAAAGATCCTTTTATATGTGTGGCTTTGGTAATAACAACAGAGAGATGGAAATGATGAGGATGTGATGTGTTTTTGACACGTGATGGATATCAAAGTAAGGAATTTCAGTATCTAAGAAATATCATGTGGTATGGGAAAGTAAAAACATAACTCCTAATCAGATGATTTATGTTGGTTACCTGGAATGGCCAACTGTGAAATCAGTCTAGTTACATAAAATAGTATGGACATCATATGTTAGGGGTTTATTCTCTACATAAATATAACATCGATAAGGATGTACTAATTGAAGGAACAATTGTAAAATCATTGTGGGAAAAGCTTATCAAGCTAGAAATAATTCCTTAGAATACCCTTATCTAGATCTATTAAGGCAACTTATACATGACATCTAAAGATGCCTCTAAGATAAGTTCTTAATTGATAAGTAACCTCCCCTTATGACAAGAGAATGTACAACTAATGAGATAGTTGGTATAGGTAGTAAGAAAGTTTGGTGTTGTGTCAACAGATTAGATGGCACAATAGATGTATGATAAGACTTGTAGTCCCAAGTGAGTGACAAAATGTAACTCTGGTCTTTCCTTGAAAGTGAAATGCTAAAATGAATGAGGAGTATGGAAGACTCCCCATAATCAAGAATCTTGTCACAAAAAGTTGTAAGTTGAGAAAGGTGACAAATCAGTGAGGTTTGACACCTGAGTTAAATAAGGTATGTATAATGTTTCTCTGACTAAGAAAAGTGCTACCTGACACAGAGTTGACTCTACATTCAATAATGAAAAAATAGTGGAGTATGTGTCCTGTGTGACAGACTCTATGATAACCATGTGTGGAAGAACTTTATTTTGATCAAAGTTCTATGGTATCTGCATGACGTTAAGATGTTATGTGGATACTTGATGATATGATGAATGAATAATATCTGTCTCCCTTTATCTGGGATTTTGGGGACGAAATCCTTGTTAGGGGTTCATAACTTGTAATGACCCTAACCTGGGTTATGAGGTAACCCTATTTTTTTGGCTAAGTAAGTTTCTTAGAAATTTAATATAATCCTCTAAGGTGTTTTTTTATCATGTGACACACTTATGTTCCAAATTTGGTCATGATTGAATGATGTTTGAGCAATGTTCCTTTGTTTTGGACCAAAGTGCAATTTACCCAGGATGAGGGGCTATATTGCAAAATGTCACATGTTGAACATGCTTTAAGTGTTTTAGCATCATAAGAGAGAGAATTATTCTAAGTGGTGGCTTGTGGAAAGCCTAAATTCCAAGTTTGAACTTATTTGAATAATGTTAGTACCTTGTGCACCAATTTTGGTACAAATTGTAATTTACCCAAAATGTAGGGTTGATATGAAAATTACCACCTCTAGAGTGTCCCTAATTCCTCTATGTATCATTTAGAGGAGAGAGAATGAATGATACACCATGTTTGAATCATTTATGAGTGGTAGTATTCTTGGTGATGAAAAGACCAAGAAAGGGGTTGAATGGAAACCCTAATTTGAGCTTGTATTAAGTGTATCGGGTTGTAGTGATTAAATGGGAGTCCCTATCGGCCAAGGAGCCAAAGAGGAGACCCCCATATAGTGTTGTTAACTCTTTGACTTTTCAAAAACGAGCTAAGCACCTCAATAAAGCAACGGATATCGGCTTACAACTTTCCTTGGGAAAGGTTGCATTGAATTGTGAATATAATAATGTGAGTGGAAGTGGCTTGTCCTAGAAGATAATCAAAGGGGGCCGACCCTTATCCCTTGCATTATCCTCAAGTTTTTATTTTGCATGGAAATATAAATATGGAGTGCATTCAAGTACATGTGTCAATCCATGCATGGACACGTGGCACCTATTAGCTCAAATTGATGACACCTCATTTTCACACTTCTTCATGAACAACAAGTATATATACCCTTTCTTTCACCCCTTAGTGAACTTTTTCGAATTATACCACCTCCTTTCTCTAAGATATCGTGCATGGAGCCTTTGTGTCATGAATAGGTGATGTGGTATCGTACATAGGCCTTGGGTATCGGCCACAACAAGTAATATCGGCCATAGCATGTTGATATTGTCCATAGCAAGTCGATATCAACCAAGTGGAGTGTTTTTGGCCACAAGTGAGGGGGATATCGTCCACAAGTGATGGAATATCGTGCAAGGGTAGTTAGGTATCGTGCAAGGTTCTAAGGAGCAAGAGGGAGCTCAATATTTAACCCTAATATGAGGCCATGATCATCTTCAACCTTAGATTGAAGCATGATTTTAGGGTTATGATCTTCCTTTCTTTTCTTCTTCACCAATTGCATATCCATGGTGATTACTTGTATATGAAGGAGTCATGAATGAGCCTTGTAATTTTGATAAGTCATCTTCAACCTTAGGAACGTGGAGCTTTGGAGCTTGGAGCTTTGAAGTTGTTCTTAAAAATGGGTTATATAACTTGAACCCAATTATATTATTATGCACTTTCGATTTTGTCATACCTTGTGTTGATAATCATTTAATGACTTGGAAACCGATAGGGGTATGCATTGGTTTGTACAATGGGTTGACAAAGGTTCAAAAAGTTGTTTATCCTGTCACTTAACCTATGGTGTGAAGCACACACACACACCTCTTTTCCCGATATGGTGTGAAGCATACACACACACACCTCTTTGCCCGATATGGTGTGAGGAAAACACACACACACACCTCTTTGCCCGATATGGTGTGAAGTACACACACACCTCAAAAGTGATATGGAAGCAGACACATATATACCTCAAAAGTGATATGGAAGCACACATACACCTCAAACTCGATATGGAAGCATACATACACCTCAAGGGTGGTATGGTAAGCACACATACACTTCAAATCCGAGATGGAAGCACACATACACCTCTAATGTGATATGGGTAGCAAGCACACACACCTCATACCCGATATGGTGGAAGCACCTCAAAACCCACATTGTAACATCCTAAAATTTTGAACCTTATAAAATGACCCCAATTTGAAACCCCAATTCGTTTTATTTTAAAATTTATGATAAAAACATATAATAATGTTATGATGGTTCCCAAATATGTTACATAAAGCAAATTCGATAATTTTTGAACTTAATTGAAAATCAATATCATCAAGGTAGCCCTAATTATTAAATAAGTGACATTTAGGGTTAACATGAACTTTACCCAATAAAAGCTCTTTTTTTGGCCTAATAATTTTACTATAAGTTTGTGTTGATAATTTAATGATTTACCCAAATTTCTATCCTCAAATTCATTTTAAGTCATCCCATATGATTAATTAAACATTTATGCTAAAAAGAGAAATATAATAAGCTAAGATGGACAAATCAGGAAAATAACTATATCTTTAGATTCCTTGCATCTCATTTAGGTAACACGTTAAATTTGAGAAGATTTGGACTTCCCTGGCTAATCAAATTTAAACTAGGAAAGAACTAACCTAATCTAATAAATAATCCTAATTTATCAAATCCTACATATGTTTGGACTTTGGTCCACCATTTATTTGAGGGTCACGCTAACCAGTAGGGTCGGACCCGGATCCGGAGGCAACGATGCACTGAGGGAGTCCCTCCTTCACCCGACTCCTGCTGTCTCCAGGACGCTACGATAGCAGCATTTTCTCGCCTCTCTCTCTCTCTCCTCAACGCCACACAAAATGAAGGTCTTTTTCACCATCCTCGAACCTTCCAGACTCTGGTGATCCCAAACGCGTTAGGGCTTGGTGCCCTAGAGTTCTAGATCGACAAGGACTCTCCCTCTCTCCCCTGTTTCCGCGGCGGAAGGGAAATATATCCCTTAGGGCCATAGCCTATATAAGTAAAACCTCACAAAATCGTTCACGGATCAACAACAAACCCTCCTCCATCGTCCTTGTTCCTCCCGCTTGCCCGCTGCGTACTCGCCCTTCTCAACCTTGCTTCAGCTACCTCCGGCAGCCGACGACGAGAAGCCTGGACACCCAAAGGTTCCCTGATGCCCCAAGCATGATCGCAGAATCATCACAAACGTTTCCTGCTCATGAATTTCATCTCTTGCTTGGTAAATCTTGTTTCCCCTTTTTCTTCTTTTTCTACAGTTGTTCGCAATCCGCATCTAAGGTCCATCGTTGGTCTTGTTTTCTTGCGACTACACCTTCATTGAGTTGCACTGAAGCTACCTGCAACTCTAGTTCTCCTGACCTAGCCTTCCCTTTTGATCTTCGCTCCAGCCAACTCCGATAGGCTCCCTATTCCTTCTCTGCCCCTTCTTGGCGATAGGGATTTCTCGGGCTCCAGATCATCGGAGGGATCATGTAAGATCTCGTCAGGTTCGTCGGGTCTCAAGGAAGGTGCTCAACACATTGGTTTTCCATGTAGAAAAGCATATCATATTCTGGTCTTCTGGGATTCACGGAACCCATTCCTCCTTTCGCTGTGTTCTTCGATTGGAAAAAAAGAATTGCAGACACTATTTTCCAATTTTACCCTTTTGACGACTTCCTTGAGGTCACGCGATCATGGGCTTTCTTGACCATCACTGTTTGCTGAAGCGGGGTCCTTGAACCATCGCGGCCTCCTGTGATTGCTCCAGCTAGGCCGAGTAGCCATGCCTTTTGGATAGCTGCTAGCATGGATTTTCTGGAGTTTCTGATTGGCCGATCTATGGAAATTTATATCTTTTTACTGGTATGTCCAATGGGTTCAAATCATATATGGGTTTTGCTCAGTTTTTCGAGATCTACAAGATGGAATAACTTTTAGATCCTATTTTGATGCCAATTTTCCTGTTTTGATCAAGAACCCTAAAACCCTAGAAATTAGGTTGAATATTAATTATTAATGAATGATAATTGTTATAACAGGTTAATTAGGGTTTCTAAGCCTCAGGAACGAGATTAGGGTTTCATAAACCTAAGAAGAGCATCTAGGTCTTCTCTAAGTGAGAGGTAAGTGGTCCATTCACTTTGAACATAAATACTTGATTGATTGGATATATATGTATGCATAATGAATGTTGAATGTTTTATTTACTATTTTGATTGTTAAAAGTCATTGAATTTATACTAAACTGAATGTCATGTTTAATGTCAATATTATTGTATCATCTTCATGCACATTGAGAGTAAATTTAAAGTTAAGTTTTAAGAGCAAAGTAATAGTTTTAAAGATAAAGATAATGATTAAAAGATAACTTATATAAGGTCATCACCAAGAGGCTCCTCAGAGCAAAACTAAGAGGCACTTAGGTGCATAAGATAAGAGGCACTCCGGTGCAACCCAAGAGGCACTTAGGTGCATAAGAGAAGAGGCACTTCGGTGCAAAACCCGAGGATCCTTATATAGGTCAAGATAAAAGACATAATCTAAAAGCAATTGTCTCTTTTTAAATGTTTAAATGTTTAAAGTTTATTTCCAGTTTTCTTTAAGATATAATATGTTCAATTCCACTTACCATTTTGTTTGATGCATGGTTGGGGGCGTGATGCCCGCAGGAAAGGAGAAACGTCAAGGACAAATCTAGCTGGGGACCAGTTAAAGAAGGAGCTCTAGACATCTGAGACCAGACCTGGTGGGGGTGCCAACTATCCATAGATTATATTTCCTTTATGTTTATGAATCATGTGTTTTAGTTTAGTGTGAGTTTTATGAGAAAGTGTGGGATGTTTAAGGAAAATTATGTTTAGATTTGTTTATGTATGAGTTACGTTGAGGACATGAGTATGAGAACTGTTATTTTATCCTGTGTTGGTATATATGAACTTTATTTTTTATGCAATGGTAATCATATTTGTGACATCCCAATGAGATATATGCTTCCGCTCAGTGTTGTGCATGTTTTAGAAATTGGGGTGTTACAATATAGTATCAGAGCGAAAAATATAGTTGGCCACCAGGCTTTTCTCAAAATCTCTTATAATTTATGTTCCCTTTTGTAGATGGCTCCTAAGAAGAGATCTGATAAGGGTAAGGAACACGTAGATGGAGAGGGAAGCTCTTCCAATGGAGAAAGTGATCATAGTGCTTCTGGAGGGGCTAACCCTAATGGTAACCCTAATGCACCTCTAGAAGTACTTATCAAGGCTCTAACTTATGCTATCACTGGACAACAAGGAAGACCACATCAATCGAGGAACCAGGAGTTGGCCTTAGTTGACTTCTTGAAGATCAAGCCTGATTCTTTTGCTGGAGAGGAAGAGCTGGATGTGGTGGGTAAAGCAGAAAGCTGGTTGTAGAACATGGAGCATTGTTTTCGTGACCTAGATTGCCCTAACCAATCTAGGGTTTGTTTTGGGACTCACATGCTCAAAGGTGCTGCTAGGACTTGGTGGGAGAACTTGCTAGGTTCTCGTGAAGCTGACACTCCTCCATTCACATGGGAGGAATTCACAGAAGCCTTTAAAGACGATTACATATCTGAGGCTATGATTGAGAAGAAAGAAGAGGAGTTTCGCAACCTTCGTCAACGTGGTGATATGACAGTCACACAATACGCCATGAAGTTTAGAATCTTACAGAATTATGGATATGATTATGATGAACGACGCAAGACGAAGAAGTTCATTAGAGGTCTCAAGGAGGATCTTATCTTTGCTTTGTCTGGACGAGGACACCGCACCGTGCAAGGTGCCCTAGATGCTACCCTTGAACTAGAAGACCACCCAGGAAGAGCATGGAAGAAGGACAACCACTCCAACAACAACCGCCATAATGACAAGAAGAGGAAGGCTCTAGCTGAGGTTGTTTCAAATCAACCTGCCAAGACACAATGTGCCAAAGTGCTCCAAGTATCATCTAGGAGAATGCAGGTTTGGAGCCGGAGTGTGCTATGCATGTGGTGAAGCAGGCCACATTAGACCCAACTGCCCCAAGTTTCAAAAGAAAGAACCCAAAGTCAATGAAGCACCTAGAGAGAAGCGACATGCTAGAATTTTCACCATGGTGGATGATGAAGATGATGAGAATGAACAAGGTATGGTTTAAGTTTCTTTGAGGTTATAGTTTTGATTAGCCTCATCTTATGTATGAACATGTGTAGAATTATAAGTTAAACCTTTCATGTTAAGGATGGGGAAAATCCTAAGGTGGGTAGTACCCTGAAAATTTCGAGGACGAAATTTTTATAAGGTGGGTAGAATTGTAACATCCTAAAATTTTGAACCTTATGAAATGACCCAAATTTGAAACCCCAATTTGTTTTATTTTAAAATTTATGATAAAAACATATAATAATGTTATGATGGTTCCCAAATATGTTACATAAAGCAAATTCGATAATTTTTTAACTTAATTGAAAATCAATATCATCAAGATAGCCCTAATTATTAAATAAGTGACATTTAGGGTTAACATGAAATTTACCCAATAAAAGTTCTTGTTTTGGCCTAATAATTTTACTATAAGTTTGTGTTGATAATTTAATGATTTACCCAAATTTCTATCCTCAAATTCATTTTAAGTCATCCCATATGATTAATTAAACATTTATGCTAAAAAGAGAAATATAATAAGCTAAGATGGTCAAATCAGGAAAATAACTATATTTTTGGATTCCTTGCGTCTCATTTAGGTAACACGTTAAATTTGAGAAGATTTGGACTTCTCTGGCTAATCCAATTTAAACTAGGAAAGAACTAACCTAATCTAATAAACAATCCTAATTTATCTAATCCTACATCTACTTGGACTTTGGTCCACCGTTTATTTGAGGGTCACGCTGACCAGTAGGGTCAGACCCAGATCCGGAGGCAACGATGCACGGAGGGAGTCCCTCCTTCACCCGAATCCTTCTGTCTCCAGGATGCTATGATAGCAACATTTTCTCACCTCTCTCTCTCGCTCTCCTCAACGCCGCACAAAATGAAGGTCTTTTTCACCATCCTCGAACCTTCCAGACTCTGGTGATCCCAAACGTGTTAGGGCTTGGTGCCCTAGAGTTCTAGATCGATAAGGACTCTCCCTCTCTCCCCTGTTTCCGTGGCGACATGGAAATCTAGCCCTTAGGGCCATAGCCTATATAAGTAAAACCTCGCAAAATCGTTCACGGATGAGCAACAAACCCTCCTCCACCGTTCTTGTTCCTCCCGCTTGCCCGCTGCGTACTCGCCCTTCTCAACCTTGCTTCAGCTACCTCCGGCGGCCAACGACGAGAAGCCTGGACACCCAAAGGTTCCCTGATGCCCCAAGCATGATCGCAGACTCATCACGAACGTTTCCTGCTCATGAATTTCATCTCTTGCTCGGTAAATCATGTTTCCCCTTTTTCTTCTTTTTCTACAGTTGTTCACAATCCGCATCTAAGGTCCATCGTTGGTCTTGTTTTCTTGCGACTACACCTTCACTTAGTTGCACTGAAGCTACCCGCAACTCCAGTTCTCCTGACCTAGCCTTCCCTTTTGATCTTCGCTCCAGCCAACTCCGATAGGCTTCCCTGTTCCTTCTCTGCCCCTTCTTGGCGGTAGGGATTTCTTGGGCTCTAGATCATCGGAGGGATCATGTAAGATCTCGTTAGGTTCGTCGGGTCTCAAGGAAGGTGCTCAACACCTTGGTTTTCCATGTAGAAAAGCATATCATATTCTGGTCTTCTGGGATTCACAGAACCCATTCCTCCTTTCGTTGTGTTCTTCAATTGAAAAAAAAAGAATTGCAGACACTGTTTTCCAATTTTACCCTTTTGACGACTTCCTTGAGGTCACGCGATCATGGGCTTTCTTGACCATCGCTGTTTGCTGAAGCGGGGTCCTTGAACCATCGTGGCCTCCTGTGATTGCTCCATCTAGGCCGAGTAGCCATGCCTTTTGGATAGCTGCTAGCATGGATTTTCTGGAGTTTCTGATTGGCCGATCTATGGAAATTTATATCTTTTTACTGGTACGTCCAATGGGGTCAAATCATATATGAATTTTGCTCAGTTTTTTGAGATCTACAAGATGGAATAACTTTTAGAGCCTATTTTGATGCCAATTTTCCTATTTTGATCAAGAACCCTAAAACCCTACAAATTAGGTTGAATATTAATTATTAATGAATGATAATTGTTATAACAGGTTAATTAGGGTTTCTAAGCCTCAGGAACGAGATTAGGGTTTCATAAACCTAAGATGAGCATCTAGGTCTTCTTTAAGTGAGAGGTAAGTGGTCCATGCACTTTGAACATAAATATTTGATTGATTGGATATATATGTATGCATAATGAATGTTGAATGTTTTATTTACTATTTTAATTGTTAAAAGTCATTGAATTTATACTGAACTGAATGCCATGTTTAATGTCAATATTATTGTATCATCTTCATGCACATTGAAAGTAAATTTAAAGTTAAGTTTTAAGAGCAAAGTAATAGTTTTAAAGAGAAAGATAATGATTAAAAGATAACTTATATAAGGTCCTCACCAAGAGGCTCCTCGGAGCAAAACTAAGAGGCACTTAGGTGCATAAGAGAAGAGGCACTCCGGTGCAACCCAAGAGGCACTTAGGTGCATAAGAGAAGACGCACTTTGGTGCAAAACCTGAGGATCCTTATATAGGTCAAGATAAAAGACATAATCTAAAAGCAATTGTCTCTTTTTAAATGTTTAAATGTTTAAAGTTTATTTCCAATTTACATGTTTTCTTTAAGATATAATATGTTCAATTCCACTTACCATTTTGTTTGATTCATGGTTGGGGGCGTGATGCCCGCAGGAAAGGAGCAACGTCAAGGACAAAGCTAGCTGGGGACCAGTTAAAGAAGGAGCTCTAGACATCTGAGACCAGACCTGGTGGGGTGCCAACTATCCATAGATTAGATTTCCTTTATGTTTATGAATCGTGTGTTTTAGTTTAGTGTGAGTTTTATGAGAAAGTGTGGGATGTTTAAGGAAAATTATGTTTAGATTTGTTTATGTATGAGTTACGTTGAGGACATGAGTATGAGAACTGTTATTTTATCCTGTGTTGGTATATATGAACTTTATTTTTTATACAATGGTAATCATATTTGTGACATCCCAATGAGATATATGCTTCTGCTTAGTGTTGTGCATGTTTTAGAAATTGGGGTGTTACACACATGAAGGACAACACCTTAAATGCAATGTACTTGATGGAGTAACACATGAAGTGTCTTATATCAAGTCTTACATTAAGAGGTATGGAGTTTAACGAATAATGATTAAGTAGGCTAATGTACCTTGAAGGAAATGTTGAGCCAACTTAATAAAGTATGGAGTAATCAACATCCTAGTAAGGATGAGAGAGAAACTCCTACTTTTGTGATAAACATGCAATGGGCATACATTAATACTCCTAATCTGTGTAGGGTATGAATTAGGGTTTGTTCCTTGATAATGTGATCTTGAAACCCTAAATGGTTAATAAGGGAAAGCCTAACCCCTAATGTAGGTTGATGGTATGATTTTGAAACCCTAATCGATAAGAAAGGGAAACCCTAACCCTAATGAGGGAATAGTGGTATTACCCTTGTATTGCATGGTGTTGATATGTATTTGATATGGCTGTTATCATGTATACTAACCATGAAGGTATCATGAGATGATGAGCATAGCCAGGTATGAGCTATGATGTTTTATATGATAAAGATTTTAAATGGGCCTTGTAAGCCATGTGAGATGCTTGTGTAACAAGTATCATGTATTCCTTAGTCTGAGGACCTAGAGGTAATAGTTACCTGATAAGTGGTAACAGTGTTCAATGATGAACTAAGGGTTGAACCCAGATCTAGTAATCATAATGATGATAACTTTGAGGGATGAGAATTCCCAATAATGAGATAAGGGATTGAGATTCTAAATGTTATATGTGTTTTAAAGATTTGAAAAGTACTTGATACATGTATTACACCTTTCTTTATAGCATTTGTCATAATAATTCATGTTTGAAAACTTGACTGATGCTAAAATAATACGGTAATGCACTTAATTAATCAAGTGGAATCTTATCACGTAGTGCCCTGACCATAGATCCATCATCGTCAGTAGCTGGTAATGGTGAAATAGGTTTTCCCACGAGATCTCTTGGAGAGCACATATTTTTGAATATGCGGGGGTGATGGGCATGAATATCCTTACACCCTAATAAGGGATTAATGTGAGATCTCCTTCATTATAAATACTGGGATGGATGTATCATGAATCTCTCGATGATGATGAATGCCGGGATTGATGGTAGATAAACACGAGATCTCTCAATCCCGAAGAGAGTGCAGCCACAGTTGTAGCTCTATAGCGAAGTTTCCAGTAAACCCTAGAAAGCTATGTAGCAGTTGACACGAGATGTCCTACTTGTGGTCTCGCAATGACCGAGATGGCAGAGGTCATGGCAGTTGACTCTTCCATTGACCTTATCTGGTACCGATGCTTTACGTAGCCGTGGTGGGTTGGAGTATGAGCGGTATACCTCATCTCCTCAGGGCATAAGTGTGATTGAAAAATGTAATCAGTCGTGTAGCATATCTGCTTAATGATTGAATATGGAAAACATTGATTGATGTGCACTTCAGTTATACATCTTAGTTGATGGATGATATTTATGTTTCTTTACATTCCTTGCAAAGAAGATAGACGATTGATAACTCTACCATGGGTAGATGCAATGTTCTCCTTTAGAAAGGAGATTACTTCATTCTGTTCATACTGTGAATTATCCTACCTATTAATATAAAAAGAACCTCTGCTCAGTTTATAAATGCTTAATCTATGATAATAATATGGTCAACGGAGAGTTATATCTATCGTTGGGACAATTGTCTCACCCCGTGGGATCCACATTTTTTTAGGTGGACGTGCACGAGATGGTGAAGATCTCTCTTTACAGAGGAGGAACAACAGCTAAGGCAGCCATGACGGCTCAGGTTGAGTGTACTATCTGTCGTGTCTTGTAGATAGAAGTCCTATGTGTCGTCTCTGTACTCTTAGGTCCTTGGAGTTGGTTCGTACTAGTTTTGTGAATTATCTGAGATTTTGGATTGAATGCCTCGAGGTTTTATCTTGCTCCAGTATGTGTTTTGATAGAGCAACTGTTATATGTTGTCCTCAAGATGAGATGTTGTACAATGTAATCATGATATGTATGAGTTTTGGATATTTTAGTAAGAGTTTTTTTGGAAAAGGATCTCCTTGCAAAATGGTTTTAAATTTTAGTGATTTTTGTTAATCCACTTATTATGTTTATTCTGCTTAATTAGTAATGATTTGTTTATCGGTTTGATGACGGTCATTACATGCTCATTAAATACTAATGTAAGAAAGTTAATTAAATAGCATAAACCCTAATTGGCTAATTATTTTTAGTTTTTTTATCATAACTTTTAAGCAACACTTCAAAATACCCTAGTATATTAAAATGTATTCAAAGTCTAGTAAACTTAATTAAAAAATATTAACACCTAAAATTATGATTCTTAGATTGATAATCTTCCACATAATTATAATATTCGTATATTTTACTAGTATTAATATTTTCCTTTGATTCCAAGGACATTAGAAATGTATGAATGCAAAATAAAATCAAAGTATTCTAGAACAATAATTTCAAGTTGTACTAATTGATATGGAAGTGATTCATTAAAGATAGTTTTGTAAATATTGCTCGATTATGGATAATGAACAAAAAACTCAAAAGAGGTCAACATGTAGTAAGAAACATGAAAATAGATCAAAATGACCGCACATGAGTCGGAAGGAAGGATGTGATGATAATTTGTGTAGCGAAATATGGCGACAGATATGATAGAAGAAACAAAATTTTTACTGCCATATTCCCCTTGAACAGCAGATCACGTCAACAACTATCAAGAAGGAAGGTTGCAAGGCATATACCTGGTTCTGGAGATTGTTTAGTGACTATCCTTGTTGTGGTGTGCTTCTTTCACAAGTTGCATCCAAAACGATTGTCGACAGCGGCCTCCTAGTGTAGCACCATGGATGACGGTTGACAACGTCCTCTTAACAAGTGGCAAAGGGCTCCTTGTCTCTACGTAGTCCACATGAACCACCAAAAACTCCATGTTGTGCTACCAGAGCTAGCTGGAAGGAGTTGTCCCTTCAAACGTCAACCTACTAGGATTGATTCGCTCTCCCATATTGTCCCTCCATTTTATGGGGAGGACTTACTCAGGCTCTCTAGTATCATAACTAAATAGGACAACAATTGTCAAAGCTTATTGTTGTGTCTACTAAAAGACTTGACTACCCCCTATTTATTAGATGTCTAGGGTCAGGGTCTCTAATCATCTGGGAGTCGAAGAGGCAAAATTTCATGAATTTTCTGGAAGCTGCAAATGTCAAAACGGTCAGTTCACTGCTAAACTAGTCGGTTCACATGTAAAACAACTAGTTCATTTGCTTTCCTATTCCCACTTATATTGGCTTTCAATATTTGATTATGCACAACACGATGTCAGCATCAATCCTTGATCCAATTGTATTGATCATTGAACCGGGTAATTTCACAAGTTGAACATGTCATTTCTGACCTTGAATCAGTTGGTTCACCAACTGAACCGGTTGGCTCATGTCCCAGTTCAAGCAATTTTCAGCCAATGTTGTTCAAATTGACTTGGCACTTCAATCGATTGGTTCAACACTTGAAGTGGCCAGTTCATAGTCCACTCATTCAATTTTCAGTTGTTGTTTTTGTTGTTGTTGTTTAAATTGAATATCTAAACACTTTAGTAATCAAGTTAAACATCATTCATGAATAAACTCCTATTCCAAGTGCATCCTATGTGTGTGACCCTATAAGTCCCAAGTTACATTGGCAGTGGATGTCCATAACTAACTTATGACATCACAAGAAATGAGCGATATCTAGAAACATATTCTTACTACCCAAGTAATTGAGAAGTTGGAGAACAACTTCAACCTACAATTTGTGATTAGCGTTAGAGTGATCATAGAGTTCCTTTGTCTCTAATATCCAGATTGAACTCTACGCATGGAATCATTATCTTCTCATTTAGTCCATGCTCCTTGAACTAGAGCAGACTGTGTGAGATGCATGTGAGCTCACATTTAATATATTGATTCACATGAGTATGGCTATACATTTCTCAATCTCGCTTATCAAGTGGCCTGGATATCAATCTTCTATAGGAGGGACAGATCCCATCGACATCACTCACACTCAGTCCCCATGTGTCACAATGCACCCCAGCATCACCTTTATGGCAACCCTTATTTAAGGTCACATTAGATGATGCCAAGACACATGAAACGACATGTGATGAGTATAGTGAGTTAAGGTCTAAGAACCAAAATCACCACTACCACTATGAGAGCTGATTCTAACTACCATTCCATGGTCTCCATGTATCACTCTCATGGTTGGCATGTTCAATACAATGTTCTCTAACATGTACCTATGTGCTTGGTTTGATATCACATATCATGACTATGTGATTATGTCATCAATTAACACACACTCTAATCTTTTGTATTTTTGTCGTCTATTTTGCTTCTAGAGTAATATCCAACTAGGTACATAATAAGAATGTATGTACTCTTACCATACATATGATCTCATTGTTCAAGTCCTCAACCTGAAGACATATTTCATCGAGTAACATCATTCTTTATACATCTGCCATATTTGTGTCATCATCTCATGATTGAGACAAACATAATAGATAGAATTACATTTATAATTATCAAATCAAGTATATGATGCCCCATTACAATCATCACCTGATTGGCTCTACGGGAAGAAATACCAACAACTGGAACTCAAGTTAAAAAGAAAACATGAATTATAGTTCACAGTATATTTAGTGATAAAAAAATCTAGTATGTCACAACACTCCACCATTTAAAAAGATTTCGTCCCCAAGATTGATATATACATGATCTAGTCTAGTACTACTCTCCATCCCTTAAGAGTATTCTACTAGAAGTTTAGGCATGTTAGTTATAATGTAATATCCTTCACCAACTCTAGGTTTCTCCTCTAGGGTTTTCTCATACCTCCTTGATTGTGACTTAGCTCAAGAAATCATCAAAAAAATTCTATAAAATCATTTTTCTTTGTACATATAGTACTATAAAGATAATTTTCGATGAGAGAACTTTCCGGTGCAAAACTTAGAAATGGAAAAAATCAATGCGAGAACCAAATCACAATCATCTCATGTCTATGTTCTAATCACTACTATTCCATCATCCCAACTGCTTGACATATTTGGGGAATTTAGTCATCTGAGCACTTAGTGATGCATGGTCCCTATTCAAGGGTCTTGTACACATTTCTAGATTAAGAGTCCAACTTATGAATATTAAATTTTTGTTACACCACAAACTTATTAAATTAACTATATTTATCATAGTCAAGGTAATTTTTTTTTTCAAATTTCACTAAAATTATTTCCACTAATCATTATGTGATATTTTATTGGGTCAAAAAAAAATAGAAACACCTCATTTTTATGTCTCCATTTTCAGTGGGTAGGTTTTACATCAATATAATGCTTAGTTCATCATTAATTGTCTAAAGTTTTATATCTCTAAAAATTCTGAGTTCCAAATATCTAGAGGTCATAATATTCATTATATTTTACCATTCAATTATCTTATCATGGATTGGGATGTGATTTTGAATCTCAATCTTTTTTTCTTTCTATAATGTTGGTTTGGTAATTTTTTTTCAAAAATCATAATTACATATATAAAAGGACTCTCCACTCACCATATTTTCTAGGGGTTTTATGTCAAAGTTATCATGATGATTTTTAACAAGTTTTGTATCTGATTCCTAACATATTATCATTTATTTACTTTATATTGAAGGTGATTAGACATACACACTTTTTTTAAGCTGAGCTAGTGACTAAATTTAAGATTAGGGTTGGCCAGGTCGGTATGAAAAGTGAGAAAACCCCACCACCATCTAATTGTATTGGGAGTAATTATGTCTGAATCTTCACTAAACATCCTTCCTTAGACACGTCAGCTCACTCCACTTACATGACAATAAATTATTCTAAATTAGTTAGCAAATTTTGGAGTAAAGAATCTATATTACATCACTCTTACATATATTTTGAGGTTCGAAGTGGAAGTTATCAATTATATGAAACTCACCATTCTTGGGTTTATGGTTTTTTTTTCAATTACTTGTTGTTGTATCCTACTTAAAGATGAACTCTAGGGTACTCTTCCCATTCATATACTTATAGTGGTGATTAACATGTCCCATGAGCCATGTTTTAAATCTACATACATGTGTCTTAAACACTTCTTCCTCAATATATCTATGAAAATGTATGCCTAGAGGAGTCCAAAAGCTATTAGATGAGCTAAGTATGTTTCATGAATTTTTAAGTTAAGGTACATGCCTCACATACTAGTCTCTTAGTGTATCCTACTTGTAGTCTAGGTATATCCCAATAATTGAACCAATGATACTAGGGTTTATTATGAACTATTTTTTAAGTTCTAACTGTTGTATTTTAGTTCCTAACTAAACCTAAATTCCACAAGACATGCATGGTTTTCAAATGTATATAGGCATTGATACCATGTTGTAAAGACTCGATCCTTGTGATCAAATATTTACAAAGTTGTATCAAAAAATATAAACAAATATTTTTACAAACAATCTTTACATCAAGAGTCACAAAAGCTTATACATATTCTTGCAAAATTAAGATTCCTGCCTACTCTTCAACATGGGAAAGTTCTTGCATGTCTCTTCTAGGTCTTCTCAGATCATCTGCCCTGAGTTCCCGAAGGGAACAAAAATGACAAGTGAGTCCCAATAAGGGTAACATGGGTTAGTAAAGATGGAACAAAATCAGTATTTGGAAAGTAAAACAATATGAACCTATCTACAAATGATTATATGATAAAATGCAAAGGAATAAACAATATAGGTAAGTATCAAAAGGTAGCAATGGGTTTTAAATTCAATAAAGTGCAATATACAATTTTTGAAACTAGTAATTCAACTTTCAAATAGATATATAGCACATGTCAATGTCTATGTTGTTGGGAAAGTCATATATTCTTTCCATGGAGAATGACAATAGACCAAATGTATTCCCAATATGCTGATGGATCTCATGTCCTTCTCTCTACGCAAAGTCATGGAAGTGTTATTCCACTAAACTATGAGCATTATCATGTCATTTTCAATGTTTAAACAATATGATACTATTTTCCAAGGTTTCTTGTTGGTGAATTTCAATGAGGAGGGCTAAGGTTCACAACAAATTTTAGCCAACCAACCTATCTGAGTATACATGAAATCAATAAGGGCAATAACTTTCCAAATAGAAATAGAAGTTTCATACCTTTGTATCAAAGTATGAAAAATGTAAAATTCCAAGTAGTGACTTGAGGGGACAATCACGAGAGATCTACACATTTAGAGAAATAGTTATCATTATATGGATTAAATCAATTATTGTTAAAATTTAATTTTATTAGTATTGTAGGTGTCTAGGATTTTTGTTTTAGGAGTTTGATTCAATTGTTTCCAATTCTAATTTTTTCTAGGATATTAACTAAGCTATATATGTATAATCAAAGTCTTTAAATTAAGTAAAATAGCATCATACCATGTTACTAGTTTCTGAGCATATCCTTGATCTAGGGTTTTAGATCCTTTTTATTCTAAGATTCATTTTTATTTTCATAAGTTGAATTATTTCTCGCTTACATATAGGTGTGGGTGTCAATATGCCTCCCTCAATTTAGATCTAGTTATGTCATTCTCTCTTTTATATTATGTATCTTAATTTGGTCAACTATGGTCAAGGATATGAGTTGAATGAGATATTATTCATCACAATACCCCTGTTAAGAAATCTAGGGTTTAGATATTGCACACCATAGGTGAATACATAAATACTTATTGTATATATAAGTGGATTAATATGTATGTTTAATACACATGCAAGTCCTTCAATCAGTTATATGTTCATAGTTGATTTATTCATAATCACAATTAGAAAGATTAGGTATTATGCATATACTTTCTTTTATTCATATTTATTTGCTAATTTTATCCTAAAATTGGGATTTTAACTTTTTAGCATTATGAATAGGTTAGAATTTATATTAAAAATGATTAATCTCACTCTATCATCATTTTCTAAGTTGTCAAATTCCCAACTCATTAACTTAATCCATCATACTCTCCCCATCAAGTATCCTCTAAAAATGTGTTAAAGAGTATTCTTGAATTAGTAAAAGGGATACATAAAATCTGTATGACATGGCCTAGGTGTTTTAAATTTATGGTTGCAACCATATACCACACTAAGTTTGTCTAATATGGGTGTTAATCCTTTATTTCATTGTTGATCCAACTATAGAAATCATTGTATTAGTCTTTATGGTTATCAAAATAGAAGTCAAAGAATGAGAGAAGCGAAGAGACCTATTACACATGGGGTTTAGGAAGATAAAACTCAAGTAGATATGGTTCTTCATGGGTCCTTAGACTCATGGCCATCGGGGTGTTATTGCCTTCACTAATGCCAAGCCCTACCACATGTGTTGTTGTGATGGAGAGGAGAAGCTACCACTGCCATTGGAGACTCATTGGAGGCTAAGAGACATCCATCATCTGCAAGGAACATTAGGCCATGTCCAAGAAACTTGTGATAAGTCAGAAGTCTCAGGGGGAGAGAGAGGTGGTTGTGTTTGGGATCACTGAGAAATAGAGCTCCTTGGAAAGGTTGAATCGTTAGATATGGGGGGATGAGGGTTCATCAATGTGGTATGAAGTCTTGTTGACACATGGTCAACATGCAAAGGTTTCACTACCCATGACGATGCTACAGTTTCTACAGGTTGGTCTTCATCTTGGCTCTAAAGTAGTAGAACCCAGTGGATGGAGGAATGCTTGTATTGGAGATGGAGGAAGACTCACCAGTTTGCCGCCTAGGACCAAGGACACATGGTCTTCTTCTTCGTGAGGCTCTAGGATTATGACAGTTTGTGTTGTGTCTTCAGGGTATAGTGAGTACATGTGAGGTTTAGTCGAGATCTAAAACTCAATCTTATGATCATTGTAACAATGAAGGAGAATTGGCAAGGTGAGTCATGAAGCATAGGGGTGGTTGTAGTTGACTGATGGACGAAGGTTGATTAATAGATCATTGGTTTGTAGGTGACAAGGAGGTCCATCCTCAAATTAGAGGAGAGGAGATCATGATCAAAATTACCAACTTGCATGTATTGTCTTGTAGGTGTTTGACCAACGTTGTAGGTCTAAGATTCTAGTTATCTTAGATTGTGGCTGGAAGATTGTATTGCAAGCTTTGTAGTTCCCCTGGCTTGCGCGATAGGAGCTTAAATAAGAGGCTTCATGGTGTTTAATCCAAGGGAAGGTAGACATTGGGTTGTTAACTTCTCGTGTGTGATATGACAATCCTCAACAGATGTCATGCTGATTTGCAATCTGTAGAAGGCAATGACGATAATGGTTTTTAGAGTTAGAAGTCAATTGGTTGAAAATACTCAAGTTGGATGACTTGAATGCAGGGAATATCTAGTTGATTTATTAACATGTGATAAACTAGTTTTAGAGAATGGCTCTTTCATTTCCCTTCATAACTAGTGGAGAATTGGGTCTGAGGAGGAAGACCAACTCATCAAATACTAACGTAAGAGAGTTAATTAATTAGCATAAAACCGTAATTGACTAAATTTTCAATCTTTCATCATAACTTTTAAGCAACACTTCCAAATGCCCTAGTATATTAAACACGTATTCAAAGTCTATTATACTTAACTATAAAAATATTAACACCAAAAATTATGATTCTAAGATGGAAAATCTTCAACGTAATTATGATATTTGTATCTTATACTACAATTAATATTTTCCTTAGATATAAGGACATTAGAAATGTATGCATGCAAACTCAAATCAAATTAACCTAGAACACGAATTTCAAGTTGTACTAACCGACATTGAAGTGATTCATTGAGGGAATGCTTTGTAAATATATCTCAATTGAGGATAATGAAAAAAACTCAAAAGGAGTTGACTTGTAGTAAGGAACATGAAAATAGATCAAAATTCTCACATATGAGTCGGAAGGAAGGACATGATGGTAATTTGTACTCAAGTTAAAAAAATATGGATTAAAGTTTGGATTAGATTTAGTAATAAAAAAAATCTAGTATGTTACAATCTAACTTGAGTCCCCTAATAAACTTCTTCTCTTTACGTTGCTTATCGTATCCATGACCATACTTCTGCAAGATCTAAAACTTCATGACATTTTCTGTGACTGAGGTGTCATTGATTGTTTGAGGTTGAAGAACTCCTCTTCTTTCTTCTGATAATGTCTGATATATATAACATTCAAAAAAATCCTAGGAGAATTTCTTCCATGTGAGTGGGGGAGCATCAACTTCTCAGAAGCCTAGTAGGTTTTCCCACCAGGCCCTAGTTGCACCTTTGAGCATGTGAGTCCCAAAATGAACCCTGGAGTGGTTAGGGAAATCTTGATCATAGAAACGATGTTCCATCTGCAACGGCTAGATTTTAGCTTTTCCCACCACATCAAACTCTTCTTCTCCAACATATGAGATAGGTTTGATCTTCAACAAGTTATCTAGGGTTAGTTTGGGGTTGACGCTAGGGTTATCTTTTGATCTTCTTCTCTTCCCATGGCTATGGCAGCCGCCTTGAGCATAACATCAAAGGGCACCGTGGGAACTTCCTGCCATGGATATTCTCAGTGGTTCTACACTTAGAGAATCCTCCTCCTCACTCACAAGTAGCTTGAACATTATCACTTCTCTTATTAGGTGTCATTTACAAAAGAGGACATAAACTAGATGAGATTATGAGAAAATATTGGTGGCCAACTATATTTTTAGCCACGATATCATTGATGTTTCATCCCATTTTTTAAAAAACATACACATCATAGAGTGGAAGTATAACTTTACATTAGCTTTCAAGGGGATATCACACTCATTATATTCATTGCATGTAAATATAACTTCATTAGACAAACACAAGATAACAAAACAATTTCCCATTCTGGAGTCCTTAGCATAATTCATAGGTTAAACTGAAACATGTTTCTCATAAGCAAAATGGAAAACTCATTCTAAAGATAGTTGGCACCCCACCATGTGAATTCTTCAGATATCCTTGAGCTAGTTCTTAAGATAAAGCTTAGATGGATCTATCCTTGTTGTTAGTACTCCTTACCTATGGAATCATGCCCCCCACCATGCATAAAATGGTTTGTAAGTGGAATTAAACATATTATAACAAAATAATATACTCAAAAAATAAACATTTAAACATTATAATAACACAACTTACTTTTAATCATTATATTTTATCTCTACTTATATAGGAATCTTCTGAGTTGCATTGAAGTGCCTCTTCTTTGCACCAAAGTGCCTCTTAAATTTGCATTGAAGTGCTTCTTATTTTACTTTGAGGATCCTCCTGGTGAGGATCTCTAATAAGGTACTTTTATTATCTTTATCTTAACAATAATCACTCTTTAATCTTGCTATTAATTGGGAATATGATGTTATATGATAACTCTTGAAAGAAAAACCACATAAATATGATTTCATTTGTCTAATAACCTTTATCTTAGATAATAAAAAGATATCTTGAATGATACATTCCTATTATAACATTTTCATTGTACATAGTAACATATAAACATCCAATAATTATGTTCGAAGTGCATGGACCACTTACCTTTCTTGAATCAAATCATAATAACTCTCCTTAGGTTTATGAAACCCTAATCATAATGTTCATTCAATTAATGTTCAGTAATAATTAATATTCACTTAAGTTTCTAAAGTTTCATGGTTTTAGACTAAATCAAGGAAACTCAGACTCAAAACAAGATTTATAACTAGTTTAGGGTTGACCCTTGCATTTTTATCTTTCCAACAAGTATTTATATGAGTTCTTTTTGACATCAAGTTTATTATATAGGAATTCTCAAAGGTTTTGACCTATCACAAAATCCTAGAATAATTTAAAATGAAATGAAAGGAAAACATACTGAAAAGACAACTTCACCCTAGAATCACACGCCAAAGCTTGACTACATGATAGGGAAAGGTAGTCAAAGAAGACAATTAAACCTCACATGGTTAGAATCCAAAGACAAATGATAAAATCCCCACTTAGCCCATGCATGCATGACAACGATGTCATTTGCTCAGGGGCAATTGTGAAAAACCATGACTGGGATTGTTACTTCTTCGACTGGCCAAAAACAAAGTAGGGATCAGAAATATCCATGGATCTAAAGCTATGATCCTAAACAAACTAGCATTGCTAAACATTCCAATTGAATTCCTTGGCTTTATTCAAGCTCAACAAGCTAAGATAGCAAGCACAAAGGTGCCTGAAGGCCAAAACAACTTCTTTTATCATGGCTGGCAAGAAGCAACAAACAAGCAACCAAACTAGAGTGGACTAAGCCTGCTTCTGACAACCCACAAAAGTTTGCCTTGATCATAAAAATCTAAGAGAGGTAACAACCTGGGAAACATAGGTCCAAAACCTTGAGATTGTTTGGGAGTATAGATTGTAGATAGAAAAAAAGGAAAGCGGGAACTCACCTTGAAGGGACAAAGCAAATTGGTAAGAAGCTCCACTACAGACCTGGGAATGGAGTTGGGTTGTTGGAAGGCATCACGAGGTCACCAACACTGGAGTGGAGCCGATCTTGCAGGTATATGTAGGCATAGTAGGGAAACCAAGAGTGGGGTTGCTAGATGGAAAAGGAATAATGAGATTAAGTAACTGGATGGCAGCTCAATATTTTCTAACAATCAATTATATAGATGGAGGTCTGGGAATTCTTGGGTCTTCTCAGAGGTCAAAACATGGGAGGGTTGTAGAAACTCTTGAAAGTCTATGGTGTCTAGGACTCCAAAACCCTTGGTGTTTGGGATAGAAAACTTCAGGCGAGGGAGGCAGAGGCGTTGGAGATATTATCTTTGGCAAAGACTGATTGAGAAGGGATCTGGGAAATAAGAAAATTTCATGGTAATATTAGATTCCTATCTGATCTAGGACAGGTGATGGAGAAGAAGTCACGACATTGGATCTATTTGATAAAGAGAGAAATAAACACGACCTGTCTGATCAAAGTCGGGAAAGAAAACCAGGACAAAGATGTGTGTGACATTGTGAATAAATATGGCCTTCATGTTAGATAAGGCAATATATGATACTTTAGATTGAATTTTCTTATCAACTATATAGGATATTTCCTAATTAGTTTAGATAGTCAAAATGACTTCAAACTTGGGCTACAAATTATTTTGGGGGTCTAGAACCTTCCTAGCCAATATAATTTAGGTTCTGCATATCTTTTGACCATGAATTCCATATAGCCCATTATCTTGTGTATTAAAAGATAAGATAATGTGAGGTGATTTTTCTTAGTTAGTTATTTGATTCTAGTTAGAGA